>OVBE01006968.1:3627-19082 GCA_900406425.1 Iberis pinnata | reverse complement strand
CGGATTTGAGTTGGTCGGGTCAGAGCGTGTTTGCCTTCGAGTTGGTGAGTGCACAATTGATCCAGGGNTTGCCTTCGAGTTGGTGAGTGCACAATTGATCCAGGGTAAAGATGCTTGCTTGGGATCGATCCAGCTGAGATGCGTCCAAAGTGCGTCTGAGGTTGGGATCGATCCTGGCATTGAGTGCCCTAGATCGATCCAGACCTTGGTGGGATCTATCTCATCTATTTCCTTCTTATTCCTGCTTCATCTTCGCACACTTCCTTAGCTTCATTTGAGACTTCACCAAAAATGTTGAAAGAGTGAGAGGGGAATCAATCCAAGTAAGAGCTGGGATCGATCTGAAGTGGGTGCGAGATCAATCTGGAGTGGTTGCGGGATCGATCTGCATAGTGTTGGGATCGATCTGCATAGTGTTGGGATCGATCCCGAAGGTGCTGAGTGGGATCGATCCCGAAGGTGCTGAGTGGGATCGATCCTGTTTCGATGCCGAAGTGCCTGAGATCGATCCTACATAGTGTTGGGATCGATCATGCAAGTGTTCTGAGGTAAGTTCAGTCTATTTTATGCTGAGTGCTGCTCCATTCAATGTTAAGTGCTGCTATTCTGAAATTTCTCAAATCCTTCCCAAAAACTCCTAAAAGTCATGAAAAAACCTCCAAAATGCGTGCATATGCAAATTCTAATTCAAAAGTCCTAAAAATCCTAAACTTAATGAAATCAACCATAAATGTGATGTATGCACGCTTTTAGACCTCATAATCGATGCTAATTGATATGTAAAATCCATGAAAATATAGAGTCATCAGTATCTCAGCCGTGTTAACATCCAATAAGTATAACACAATCAACTGCTAATAAATCAGGCTGCGAAACATAACTTAGCCATCTCTAAGTATAACTTAGTACAATTTTCAACAAGTCATCACGCCGCAATATAAGTCAGTTGTAACAGGAGTACATAAGTCAGCAGAAAAGCGTAAGTCAGCTTGTATTCTTGTTTGTCAGCGATTATGTAAGTTGACTTATGGCCGTAAGACAGCCTTTTTAAAACAAATCAACCAGTTTTTGTAAGTAAGTCGTCACGAGCGGGTGACTTATGCCCATAAGTCAGCTAATTTTTCTTAACTCAACCAGCTTTTGTAAGTAAGTCGTCACAAGTCGATGACTTATGCTTGTAAGTCAGCTAATGTCTCTTAACTCAGCGGGTTTCAGTAACTCAGCTGCAACATAACCATAAGTCGTCTCATTAATACACGTCATCGTATTCCTACGTGGCGAATGGCATTCCGGTAAATACATTTTTTTGTCACAACGTAATAGAAGGGTACGCTGAGCATTTAAAAAATGCAAGTAATAAAAAAAAGATTTGTACGGTTCTAGTCATTTTTACTAAAATGTATGGTAGTTAAGCTTACTTTCCTAAAAATAATAATAATACTTATATGTATTTTATTTATATTTATAAAAATCATACAATAAAAATATAATACATTAAAATTTGATTTATTTATTATTTAAAAAAAAAATTAAGGGGCCCAATTTTTTTTTGGTCTGGGGATCCCTAGTATTTGTGAACTAGCATTGTACCCTATTAAGAATATAAGTTTCAGTCTTTAATGCATTTCCCCATAATGATGGATGTATGGTAGAATGACTAATAATGCTTCTTAGCATATCCTTAAGAGTCCAGTTTCTTCTTTTAGAAACACCATTCATGCTGGGAGACCGAGGCATACTGTATTGTTGTACAATAACACACTCCTCTAGGTATCTAGGAAATGGTCTTGGACGTTGTTCACATGAACCAACATACCGACCGTAGTATTCACCACCACGATCATATATGAAAAACTTTATCTTTCGGTCAAGTTGGTTCTCAACCTCAGCCTTAAACTTCTTGAACCCGTCCAAAGACTCTGATTTCATGAATAAGAAATAAGTATGCATACCGAGAATAATCTTCTATGAATATTATTGTTGACCGTTCCAAAATGGAGAAGGAAACAATGCACAAATACTTATATATATCAACTAAAGGAAATTTGTAGCTCTATACGCACCTAATTTCTTATGTTTAATATGTTTACCTTTAATGGAATCCACACATACATCAAAATTATTAAAGTCAACATAACTCAATATACCATCTGACACATGTCGCTAAACTCTATTTCTAAAGATGTGACCTAGGCGCTTATGCCACATAGTTCCTGAATTTGCATTTTTAGTATCTCTTAATTCAACACTTAAATTTTCAGCTTTAGAATTTATAGTGTCAAACAAATAAAAACCGTGATTATCCAAAATTTAATTTTTTCCAACAAATTTTGAATTTAAAGAAAGAGTAACAACTTCGTTTTCAGTTATACAGGAATAACCTAATCTATCTAAATAAGGGATGGAGACTAGATTCCATCTAAAAGACGGGGCAACAAAAATGTCTTTCAAATCCAAAAAACTACTGGAACTACAATCCATATGCAACCAAGTCCAATCCCTTGACAAAGGGAATCAACCTAAGCAATCACCAGACCTAATCTCCGTTAATAGTACACTACCTAGAAGGTATGAAGAACCAACCTACTAAAGCCAAAAAGCCCCATAAACATCTAACCCCTTAGGTTGAGATGCATATCCTAAGCATCTAAGGCGTTACGTAAAGATGAGCAAATCTCTTAAATAAACATCATCATGCATTCCATTGAACACTTTTTGGGTGCTGGAATGCCCAAGATCATATTTCGATTGGCGTGAAAGAAACCATCATTAAGCACAATGAAACAGAAGGGATCTAAATGCAAACAAGCTTAGGTTCTAAGGTATGGTCAGGACATCAACCCTAGTCTACCCCATCATCAGGAACTTAAGGAAACTACTCACTACTCATGGATATAAAAGCAGGAGAAACATAAATCACAACTTCAAAGCTAAACATGATGATCAAAGGTTAAACTTATGAAGAAAAGAAAGAACTCAAACCCAGAAAGTAAGAACATCAATGAAACAGTAACAAACCCAAAAAATGATCAAAGCTTAAAATAGAAGATTAAGATGAAAAACAGAAGATCAACATGCACCAGATAGACAGCAACATAAAACTAAGCAGAAAAGTAAAAGAAAGCAGTAGATTAGCATAAAACTTAAAGGATTCTGGGTTTTTACACCAAGAACACCAAGAACAACAAAGGAAAAAGAAACCTAAGACAAAAACCTAAAAAGGAGGCGCTTTAGGGCTTATATAGTGTTCAAAGAAAAGCCCTAAAATGCACAAAAGACAAAAACTAATCATTGGATTGGGTCTTGGGTTAGGTCCATTCCAGATTCGAGTTGGTGTGGTTGGAGCGTGTTTGGCTCGAGCTGAGAAGAATGCATGATTGATCCAGGCTTACTGCATGGATCGATCCAAAGTGTTGTGTGGATCGATCCAAAGTGTTCCATGGATCGATCCAAAACTGTTTCGTGGATCGATCCAAGAGGAGAAAGTGGATCGATCCGGCTTTGGTCGATGATCGAGCCAGAATTCTGTAGTGGATTGATCCAAATGTTGTAGTGGATAGAGCTGAGGTGTGCTTGGGTCGAGGGACTGGATCGAGTCGAGCCTTGAGTGGGATCGATCCGTGATCGAGCCAAGGCCGAGAGTGGGATTGATCCATGATTGATCCAGGGCCGAGAGTGGGATCGATCTGTGGTTGTAGTTGGTCGGGGTCGAGGTGACTTAGGAGCTTAATCGAGCCAAAAATGGAATAACTCGATAATGAGGTCGAGTCGGGCTTGGAGTCTTTGGCTGAGATGGATCGATCCGGAGTTTGTACTGGTTCCATTCCACATTTTCCGCTCCTTTTCTGAATTATCACACAAATCATCCTAAAAACTCCTGAAAGCCCTGAAAAAATCTCCAAAATGCGTGCATATGCGAATACTAATGTAAAAATCCCTAAAAGTCACAAACTTGCTAATAACAACTATAAATGTGATATATGCACACCTAAAGACCTTAAAATTGATGCTAAATGACTTCTAAAAACCATGAAAATACATAGTCATCAACTCCCCCAAACTAAATCCTTGCTTGCCCTCAAGCAAATAATTCAGAAATATGGGAGTGAGGTTTGAAAGTGGGAACTCAGAACCAAAACATGTTGCTAACACTGGTAATATTAATGTCCTGGTTACTAGTTTTAAAATGCAGTCCTAAGCTTGTCCTACTTAAAAACGTTAGCCATACTCATCACAGACCAATTCCAACTTCCACAATGCATTCAAATTTGTTTGCTCCTTTAACATTCATTAATCAGGAACCATGGATCAAGTCATGTGCTTTCAATGAACTCATTTGGTCAAGGATAGATTAAGGAGTAAAGATGACCCCTTCATGCAATGGTTAATGATTCAAAGAAAGGGTTCTCTCAAAAAAGGAATGAGCTTTAGCAGAAGGCTAAAGGTAGGAACACTTAGATGCATACAGAAATAGAACCCCATCTACCAAATGCTAATGAAACCTAAGTTTCCTGATTCTACCCAGGAAGGAGGACCTAAATTCTACCTTTTTGAAACTCAAAGTGATCATACCCATTCACATTCTCCCTTTTTCATCTTTTCCTTGTTACACTTCGGAGAGACTTCTTTCTTAAATGGTTGCTAGCGGTTTCAGGAACTTATTTACTTAAACTCTTATGGCTTTCAACCTTTTCGTTTATTCTATCTTTTGGGTTTCACCCTTTTGATTTCATTGTCATATACTTTCTCTTATTCTGCACTAGCCATACTTCTTTTGCATACCATTGTTCCCCCAGACTTTGCATTCGCATATTCTGATTCTTTTTCCATTCCTCTCCTAAGGTTCTTCTTAAGATTTCCTTTTTACCAACTACCAATACCTTTTCATTCATTTCCACCCAAACCAATATTCAAAATTGAATCCCACCTAGTCCTATCTAGTCCAAAAATCATGGACTAGAACTACATGAGATTCTATTCCTGTCAGTTCGAACCTAACACGTTCTACCAAGCTCATTCCATAAAAGACATGCCACTCAGTAGCAAATTCAGGGATTGAAAGAAGGCAAGGTTCAAGGATGGGAATTATACTTGGGTTAACAAGAGTGGTAAAAGGTAGAAGATAACCCAAATATGTATATATTATCCATGAGTTCATATTCAACACACAAACATGATAATTATACATTCAATATTCAAATTCTAATAGATAGGAGAAAACTTCAAATCACAACATGCTTCAAGAGATAAATGATCATGCAAGTTCACATTCCAAGCAAGGTGCAGTTTTACTTCATACAATTTCAGGATACATTAGACAACTAATAACCAGGGCACTAAGATTTTCTGTGAAAACAACATACTTACAAGGTTATCATCTTCCTATTTCCCTATGCATATGCAACTATATGAGATTTCAACATCCTATATGCAACTACATGAAATGCAATTACAATGACACTCTTTTTTAGAAGAATGATTTTTTTTTTCAAATCAAAATTTTATGGTTTTTAGATGCTAATAGATGCTATGTAAATGCTATGCAAAGTGGAGACAAAAGAATAAACAAGGAAATTTTCATTAGAGAGCAGTCCCATGAATCCTCCCCCAAACTTGAATTACACAGTCTCTGTGTAACCCAAATTCAATGGACTTGGGGTTAGAAAGGATACGAAAATATAAACGTAAAAACATGATAAATGGAAAACGGGAACAAATGGAGGTTCAGCGGATCATATTGTGGTTGTTTGGAGATGACTTCAGTTACTCCCAATTTCGGAGGTGGATGAATCCTCGTCCAAGGAGAGGTTTGAAAGGTTGTCAGAGCAAGATTCCAGATATAGCACTTGGTTGAAGATGGCTTGATTGGTAGAGTAGTCGTGGTTGAACATGATGTTCTCGCTCCTCTTGAGAGACGTTCTTCTGTTGTTCTGAAGTAAGATGATCCCCTTGGTGTCTCTTGTTCTCTTGAATTGGTAGCAGAACTGTTCATCTAAATTCCCCACTGTGAATGGAATGTCCTTCAAATGATCGTAGTCCAATAACCTCGAGGTCTGATCAATTGTTCCGAGGTAGAATTGGGTATGCTGAATGATATGAGTGATCTAGCCTCCTACTCATATTTGAGGTGCTCCCTTTTTTTGTGACATCCAAGTGAGACCTTGAAATTTTAACAATTATCCCAGAAATATCTTGAAAGGACAAGGTCATCTTTCGTAGAGGGTGGTGAACAAGGATTCATCTTGAAGAACATTACAAACCTATGGGGCAATGCCTAAACTCAAGAATTCGATCTCCTCCCCCAGGATGTAGCTTGTATCTCGCCTTGTAAAGAAAGATTTTGTGAGGATTTAGTGCACGTAACGGATTGCCGGGTGGCGGATGAGGGTGCCCTTAGTCTTCCCGGCCTTGAAGCCCTTGGATCCAATTATGCTCCGAATGAGACCAATCTCATTCGGAGTATCTTTAAATTTTTCCGGTTGAGATCTCATAGCGTGAAAACAATAGATCTGTTCCAACTCACTGAAAGTATTCGTGTGGGTTTTCCCGTAGAGATCTTTGAAGGTTATAAATCCTCCCTTGCTTCTATCGTATCCGCTCTCGTTGATATATCTCACTTATAGGGATGCAAGAAATATACACATAGGTTGTTGATAGGCTTCATAATTCATGTTCAGTACGCTTGGTATTCCCATGTTCCCAAGAATGTTCTTCACTTGGTCTAAGATCCCGAGACTTCTCAAGATTTCTTTATCTGGGAATGTTGATCTCGTGAACTCGACTTGCATCAGGACCTGGTAAACGTCTAAGTCTGAAGGTCCGCTTAACATGGTGATACCTGAAGGATCAATAAACCATTTAGGAAAATCAGCAACTTTTCAACAGATGACAGTTTATACCACTTAACAAATACAAGTTTCACACACTTATCATGCATAACTCTTAAACCACACTTTTATCTTCTTTAAGAATTTGCAACAGGCTTTGAATTTATTTGGTTGTAAAACGAGGTAAGCACAATAGTATAAATCCGAATTTAAGCAGAAGACAATTGCGAACCAAAATTTTCAGAAGTTCAGGAAAACCAAAAATTTTCATAAAAATTCAGAAATGATAGAACAGAAACCAAATTGAAGATGCTTAAAGGCTTGATGAATTCTTGAGCTAATCTTCAGGAAACGATTTAAACCAAAGAATTTTGGTAGTGAAAGTTATTAGAGTTATGATGAAAGAAAGAGATGGAAATACTCCCTTAAATAGAGTTGATGGCTTGAATTATTGTGGTTGAGAGGAGTTTGGGAGGTTTATGGTGGAGGAGTAAAGTAGTGGTTTGTGGGAAATGATTAAAGTAGAGGTTTTTGGAAGAGGGTTAAAGTAGGGGTTTGTGGGGTTAGTCGAAATGATGTTTGGAAGCTTTGATGAGATTTTTGCGTGGCTCAATCTCAACGTGGAAAATACAGCTCGATTTACTTTGATGGTCGTGGCTTGATCGGACCATGATGGGTGGATCAATCCGAATTGTAGCGTGGCTCGATCACGGTCATAAAATGGATTAATAGTCCCTTGATATCGACTCGATTGTAATGCCGAGATACGACTCAATCGAAATGATGTCGTAGCTCAGCCACATCAAGCATGGCTTGATCCAATTGTTGAAGATAGCTCGAGCATTGGCTGACGATGGATCTATCACAGGTACAAGGTGGAGCGATCCAACGGGACGTGCTGGCTCGATCTTACTTTAAAATGGCTTGAGCATTTTGGTCCAAAAAATGGATCGATCCATATTTAACGTGGCTACTCCGAGTTGAGTGTGTGGCTTGATACAAAATTTGAACTTGATCCATTTCTCATTTTATCTCATTGCAAGATTCCCGAAACTTATCTCGTAAGTACCTAAAACACCAAAAACCAGACAAAAACTAAAATGCGTTAATTCAAGTACCAAAATCTAAAAAGCATTGAAATTGAATATATACAAGGATAGACATGGGACTTCCTCCCAAGTGAGCTTGTTTATATCACTAAGCTTGACTTCTTGTTTTTAATATTTGAGATGGCTCCCCAAGGAGAACCGAGGTCTTTTCTGAGAAAGCTCTTTTATGACCAATCTGATCAACCTTGTAGTTTGGTTTCGGTTTTTCATCAACTTCCACATCAAGTATAATCTCTTCACCAGATAGTATTTCCTTGATCATGAAGTTCTTGGAACATAGTGGATCCACATTTCCCAAATAATAACTAAACCTTTTGTTAAGTAAAAACACTTGGTCTCCATTCTTGATTTCCAAGGTTCGGGTATGAGGTTCCAAATATTTTTCAGAAATTGGAGTATCCGAAGCTGGTTTCTGAGGTGGTACACGTTCAGGTTGAGGCTTGAACTCAGGACTTACTTTTCTTGGATCCTTCAGATTGTCTTCAGGTCTTGACATTACCAATGTCCTGATTTCCAATAAACTTGAAAGCTTCATGGTGCATTTCAGACTATGTTGGTTCCTTACCCAATCCATCTTCAACTGCTTCACTTCTTGAGCATCTATTCTTAGAATTGTCTTCATTCAGTTCCTTGATAGAGAATAGCTGACCTTGGATAGTGAGCTTCTTAGTTTTTCTCATGATGTTGAAAATCATCTTGGGACCTCTTCCTACATTCAATTTTATGTGAACTTTCTTGACGTTGATTACAGCTCCAACTATGGCTAAGAATGGTCTTCCAAATATTAATGGGTTATTCGGTTCTTCATCCATCTCCAATACCACAAAGTGTGTGAGTATTGTTGCATCTTTAATCTTAATAAGTAAGTTTTCCAGGATGCCGATAAAATACCTAATTGATATGTCTGCCATCAACAAAGTTATGTTGGAAGCTTTGAACTTATCGAATCCCAGCTTCTTGGTAGTGGACAAAGGCATTACGTTGATAGATGCTCCCTAATCAGAGAGGCCTTCGTCAAAGGTTAGGGGTCCTAGTGAGAAAGGCAAGGTGAATGAACCAAGATCCTCTTGCTTCGTTGTTATCAAAGCATTGCACTCGTCAAATGGTTCCAGCACTTCCTGAACCATTTTTTCCTTCATAGGTTTCTCAAAGATATCTGGGTATTTTGCCATGATCTCTTTCTTGAAACGTGATGGGAATGGCAGTCTTGGGACATATGGTGGTGGATCAAAGTGTTGCAATCTCCTTTGAAGTAGAGAATATCAACAGGCTTGTTAACAGGAACATATTCTTTATACTCCAGAGGTGCAGCTACGTTTGAACTCAAATCCCCCCCCCCTCAACTTGAATCACATTGTCCTCAGTGCAAATAGGAGGGTAAGTTGGAGTAGGAATGTCAGTGGTTTGCCCGAGATAGATGGCATTGACATTAGCATATTCCTTCGGGTTTTGCACAGACTTTCCTGAAAATTGACCATTCATAGAAGAAGAAGTGGATAATGTCTTGCCTTCGAGAGTAGTGACCCTAGAGTTGAGAGTTTTGAGCTTCGCATAGATGGCACCGAATGAAGTGTCCATCTTGTGTTGGATTTTACCAAATTTCTTCGATGTCTCCATTGCATATGTGGCTTGACCTTGAAGAAGTTTTTGTAACATAGCTTCGATGTTGAAAGGTTGAGCTTGAGGTTGGTTAGATGAGAAACAAGGAGGTGCACCAGTAAGTTATTGTTGTGGTTGTTGAAAACCATTTTGTTGTTGCTGCTTTGGGAAGAAACTTCTGTTCTGGTTGTAGTTGATGAAAGGTTGAGAGTACTTTTGTTGTTGTGGTTGGTACACTTGGTCTTGTGGGTTAGCAATGTTTTTTCTTCTGTAAGAAAGAACAGGGTTGTTGGAGTAGTTGAAGTACCCTTTGTTGTAACCACCTTGGTTCTGCACATAGCACATTTCCTCTTACTGTGTAACCTCTCCAGCTTTAATCTGAAGTTGTTCTTCATCAGTGATGAAGTGGACTTGATGTTGTTGACCCAAGAGAAGCATGTCCAACTTCTCATTCAGTGCTTTGATCTCATTCTTTGTGTTATCATCAGAAGTAGACCCACCTCGAGGTGTTCGGTCATAATCTTCACTATAGATCCCTTCAGATTGGGCAAGATTTTCTACTAGCTCCCATCCTTCATCCACACTTTTGTTTAGGATGTTTCCATTGGTGGTTGTATCAAGCAACATCCTAATCTTTGGCAAAGCACCTCGATAGAGGGTGCTGAGGAGTGACGCTTTGCTGAATCCCTGATGGGGGCATTGCATTATATAGTTCTTGAAGCGCTCCCATGCTTCAGATAAGGTTTCAGCATTCCTTTACGTGAAACCTGAGATATCATTCCTCAGTCTGGCTATTCTAGAAGTAGAGAAGAACTTTGCAAGGAATGCTTTCTTGCAGGCATCCCAGGTGGTGATGGAGTTCCTGGGAAGTTACTTCTCCCATTGGTGTGCCTTCTCCCCCAAACAGAAAGGGAAAAGGCATATTTTGAAAGCATCCTCACTCACACCATTTATCTTTGTGAGGTTGCAGAAGCGATCAAACTCGTCGAGATGATCCTCCATAGGTAGAATATGGAACTTGTTCCCCTATACCATTGTGATCAGACTATGCTTTATCTCGAAGTTGTTGTTGTGAACCGCAAGCGGATTGATTCGATGTCTAATGGTGTGAGTGTTGGGGTTGTCACCAGCACCTGTAGTGTGTTGGTTATCTCGTTCAACGTTGTCTGCCATTTGTAAGTCCAACCGTCTTAAGTGTTCCACACGCTCTTGTTCACGTCTTGACCGAGAGTATTCCCGTTCAAGAGCTGTGATATCTTCAATGAGAGGAATCAAGTCTGTTGGTCCTCTGATTCTCAGGTTCATACACTGCTAAGCAGGTACCTAAAAAGAAAGCAAACAAAGGTAAACAATGTTAGTATGGTAGTAAAAGAAGCTTGATCTCAAAAGATCCAAAATCCAGAATGTAGTAAACAACACCCAATTGGCAACGACGCCAAATTGATAGTAGGATTTTTCACAGAGATCAATTCCCCATCATACTCATGCGTTGTAGTATACATGAGGTGTCAATCCAAATGGGTGAGATACTAGCAGACTAGATGCAATGGATGCTTCTAAGTCAAGCAAATACGANGGGGGGGGGGGGTTTCTAACAAGTCCTAAGTGAAAAGAGAATGCAAGGAAGTAAAGATGCATAAACAGAAACAAAATGCATAAGAAGCTAAAAAAGGTGAAAGGTAAAAACAGAGAAGGTAAAGATAAAATCAAGTGTAAAGTAGTTCCTATGGACAAAGAGTAATCGACCAGAGATCCATCCCAATCTACCTAAGCACCTATAATACCTCAAACAATGAGCTATCCCTAGACACTAGATTCATATGCAACCAAGTCCAATCCCTTGATAAATGGAATCAACCTAAGCAATCACCAGACCTAACTCCCGTTAACGATACACTACCTAGAAGGCATGAAGAACCAACCTACTAAAGCCAAAAAGGCCCCTAGACATCTAACCCCTTAGGCTGAGATGCATATCCTAAGCATCTAAGGCGTTACGTAAGGATGAGAAAATCTCTGAAATCACCATCATCAGGCATTCCATTAAACACTTTTCGGATGCTGGAATGCCCAAGATCATATTTCGATTGGCGTGGAAGAAACCAGTAGTAAGTATAATGAAACATAAGAGATCTATATGCAAACAAGCTTAGGTGCTAAGGTAAGGTCAGAATATCAACCCTAGTCTACCCCATCCCCAGGAACTTAAAGAAAGTACTCAGTTGTCATGGATATGAAAGCAGGAAAAACAGAAATCACAACTTCAAAGCTAAACATGATGATCAAAGGTTTATGAAGAACAACAAGATATGACTTAGGAGCTGGATCGAGCCAAATATGGAATGGCTCGATAATGAGGTCGAGCCAGGCTTGGAGTCTTTGGCTGAGATGGATCAATCCAGAGTGTTGTGTGGATCGATCCGGACTTTGTACTGGTTCCATTCCACATTTTCCGCTCTTTTTTTGAATTCTAACAAATCATCCTGAAAACTCCTGAAAGTCCTGAAAAAAATCTCCAAAATGCGTTTATATGCGAATACTAATGCAAAAATCCCCAAAAGTCACAAACTTGCTAATAACAACTATAAATGTGGTATATGCACACTAAAAGACCTCAAAATTGATGCTAAATGACTTCTAAAAACCATGAAAATACAGAGTCATCAATGTTAACCATGTGAGCACTTTATGTCTTTTCTTGTTTCATCCTATCATCCCTATGCACACAATGCAATAAGCTCATTAAGAGACAATTGCTCATTCTGTGTATTAAACTAGATTTCAATTGACTAAACTAACGAGGAAGAGAGTTCAAGACAAAAAATATGAGCACTTACAGAAGCACAGTCTTTAGTGTCTTGAGTTTTGAAAAATTGTTAGACATTTCCAAAATGTACTACCATATTTTTCCTTTGCCATGGTACCTCAACATACTAAAGTGATCCAAAATCACGCTTATTTCCACCGTGTCTATTCGTGCGGAGCGCATGTCCATTTCAACAAGGAACTGTTTGAGATTTTTGATCTCCTCACCACCTCTAAAGGTTACCAAAATGGTTTCCATAATGATCACTAGACCAATGCGATTGAAATGTTCCCACTTCTTATAATATACTTGATACTCAACAATGCTAGTATTCGAAGGAGAAGCAGGCTCTCCATCTTTAGCGAAAGGTCAAGATGCATACACCCCAGAAAGATCTTAACTTTAGTTTTCCACTCTTTTAGTTTGAGCCCGAAAGAGTTGGGATTGAACCTAAGTTGGCAGATAAAGCGAAAACCCTCACTAACTGAAGAAACTAATAATAAATAGCAAACAATTGTACAATCCATCCAAGATTAACTATAAAAAATATCAAGTCTTTTGACAATAATATTAACTATTATCGGTATTCTTGTTGTAATGATCAAACACTGACAATAATTCATTATAAATGATAAACATTCATTTGGGCCTATTTATCATTAACATGTTTTTAACCAAATAATCATCATGTGTTAACCATCAAAGAGATATATGTAATTTGGTCAAATATAAACCTTCCTTTGGACCAATCAATATTCACATAGATTTACATATATATAACACTTAACATTTTTCATGAAAAATATTCACAATAAATGTCACTTTAGCGACATCTTGATTCAAATTAAATCACTTTCAATGTTAAACATATACAAAAAAATTAGTTATTGATATAATTTTTATTTATTAATTGATTCAATTATATTCTTGCACATACATATAATAAAGATAATAAAGTGTTATTGTATTTCATATGCAAGAATGATTTTGTAACCTAATGGTTTGAAGAAAGTAGAGAAAAGAAAATTGTGTATACTAAACCTGATTTCCAACCCTGTCAAATGCAATTTTTTGCGCATGGGTCCCACTCGTGCTAAAGCTTTTTTTTATTAACTTGCAATTGTCTATCAACATAAAAAGCCCAAAGAATTAAAAAAATATTCTAAACGAAACGATGAGTTTCATTCTTCTTCAACTCATATAAGGGTTTTGAAAACCTTTAAAGAATTTATCAACTGACGCACGGCTGTCATACTGCGCCTTCCTTTTTTATTCTTGATGAAACAATGTTATGAGGTTTCAATTAACTTAAACTTTAGATCAAATTTCCAGAAACTTTGATCTGAACCAAATTCACATATTACTCCAAAATAAATTTAAGAATTTATAATTTTAAAAATAATATTAAATCTAAACATATTTCTCTCTCCAACAAATATCAAAACTAAATCTAAAACATGCAAACTACATATTCTAGAATATTTTTTCAGTCATAAACAGTAATAAAAAAAAAATCAGATTTAATAATCAAATATTTTTACCAAAATATAATCCGAATTTATTTTTACAAACTAAATAAATCCGAAATTTCTGTTAATAAGACCTTATTATCAAAAGAAACTGAGTATGGTGGCTCTGATACCATTTGTTTGGATTTTATAAATCCATATCAGTTTCTGATGATAAAAGAACATAAGCGAAGATGTACATGATGAATCAATGCTTTAGGTTTATGAATTAGAGAATTGATCTTCCAAAGCAAACCCTATTTAACTTTTGATCTCTGGTGATAGGATGCAGAGAATTTTCGGCTAGTGTTGCTTTGGGACCATAACCATCGATTTATAGAAATTTAATTTCTTGTTTGGCCCCTCATCAAACCAAGAATTTGCTATAGGTATCCACAACTAGTTATTTTATAACATTTATTCCTCAAATCTTTATTTTATTACAAAAGTTATCACATAATATTTGACTTACTAAATAACGACCCTAACACTTTATTAGATACATGTGTGACCCCAAAATTGATCTTACTTTAATATTAGAATCATACATATATTAATTTGAAAAACTGTTCTCACCAACATTTAAGTAACTAAACTCTGTATTGTTAGTGAAAAACTTAATAAAATTAGAATAAATTATTGAAAGTGCCATAAAAGCAGAAGAGTTTACGAGATATACCATATTGGTATATTATCTACAAAATTACCAAATGTCACTTCCAGACATTTTACTTTCCTTACCCTTGCGATTTTTTTTAAAAATATTAACCTTCAACAATTGAAAGTAAATGGTCGTAACAGTTGGCTCGAAGATGTGACTTGTCATATCGTGTCATATTGTTGCAGCCATTACTTTTTCAGTTCTCGATACAAATACAATTTGCTTTTGCATTATACTAGTTGCAAAGAACTTTCAATTTCTACTTGCAGAGAAAAAATCGTAGCGAAATAAGAGAGAGAATGGAAAAGTCGTCGCCGGTGAGGAAGAAGCTTCGTTTCAATGAACACAAACCGGTTTCAACGACGACCGATGAACAGGAGGTTCAAAAACTACTCGGCATGCCTCCAGAAACCGGGTCCTTGTTGATTACTTAATAAGGGTACTCAGGAACCGGAATCTATCGCCAATGGCATAGCGCTTGTTAGCGGATCCGTGAACAACTCAGATGTCCACAACGACTTAATGCCTGAAGTGCTGAAGAACAATAGTAATCTGAGTCAGGTAGGTGCCACGGGAACGAGTTACATTATAACATTGCATTATGAGAATATACCCTTATATGTCCATTATGTTTGAAATAAAGGGTGAAGATGAAGATGACACGAGTTTCTATGTCGGAGGAGAATTTGAAATATGTAGGCGATGTGATGATTCAGATTCAGATTCTAGCGATGACGACTACACGTACGCAGGTTGCGCAACACCACCCTTATCGAGCGATCCAGAAGTCCATAAGGCTCTAAGTAATGCGGCTCTCGAGAAGGCCTGCATGGATCTATTATGTCGTACCGGGATGTGGGACTTCGAGCTCCAGCTGGAGAAGGTAAGAACTATGTACAAACCCCCATTTATCATGGGTTAACTAAGTGGACAAAATTAAGTGGA
>OVBE01006967.1:0-19082 GCA_900406425.1 Iberis pinnata | reverse complement strand
TAGAGACCAACAGTGCAGTCGCTAAAATCAGTGGCTATTCAGCTGTTTTCTTGTAGTTACCTTATCCAAGATTCTAATTGAAAAGGATTTGGTATATCCGGTTCAACATTATTTAGTAAGTATTATTTCGATTATTCGAATCAAGTTGTTTAGTCTTTTGGATTCATATTAGAAAAGTAGTCAGGGACGTATGGCGAGCGGAAAACACATGGTGTTATATCTTAAGCGAAGTGAAGATGCTGGCATATTCATACTACTGTATAACCAATAGAGTTCGTGATAAACATTATTTGTGATGGTGTTACCTCTTTCAAACATTAGACGAAAAAGAATTCGCCAAAAGATCTTCCACCTGAACTTTGAGAAAGATTCATCAAAAAAACATATCAACTATTAAGCTGTTAAAATTTGAGAGATCTAAGATAAATGATAACTCTAATTTTTTTTTTTCAAGTGCTGAGATTTTCTAAATAACTACAGTAAAAATATACCTATGAATTAGATAATGTATATATGAACCATTAATTTTTGTAAAGAAAAATGATTAAAAAATTGTAAGTAAATTTGGTAAACGGTAGGTATTGTAAATAATAATGCAACACAAACAAAAAGATAGCCAACTTTGAATTTGAAGGCAAAATGCGATAACTGTGAAATCTCATTTCATGATGCCTAAGGATAAACATGTTGACTGTTTTACATATCCATAAATTCGATCAAAGTACCGTGTAGGTCTTATGTGTGTGACGAAAAATATACATCAAAAAAAAAAAAAAACACAGTAGTGTATAATTATAACACTTGTTAACATACTCTATGTTGGAATCATAACGGAACTATTAACTCTAATGTTCAGCAATGTTTTCATTATTTGGTATACATAAAATTGGCTATGAATTTGATATATCTATTTTCATTTCAAAATGGGCATACCAACTAGTTATGCGCAGTCCAAAACCTCTATAACACAACAATTGAAGGAAAATATGAGCAATTGTACAGCTTAAGTTTTAGAATTGCTAAAATCAGTGTTACCGAAAAATCATAAAATATGAATAGATAGCATCTTGGTAGTCCTAAAACTGGCATCACTGTGGCCATAAGAATCTTTTTCTCTTTACGTCCAATGAGGAAAACGTAAATGTATTATAATAGAAAGAGTAAATCACTCGCCTGATTTGTATGTAATGTTATTCACTTTCCTTATTCTTCTTTACTCTTGGTATAAAAGATTACCGCTGTATTATTTTACGACTAATGAAAATTGCATAATACAATATGGTATCAGAGCATTGATATTCTCTAGACCTAATTATTTTTTTTAGCCGCCTCTTTCTTCTTTTCCAATCTTCTTCTGTGTTCTCTTATTCTCTATCTCTTTACTTCATCTTCTCTATTTTTCTTTCTCTGCTATCATGTTGATTTCATCAACCGATACTACTACTGTGTTTAATGTTAATGATTCTTCTTCTCCTCTTCTCTCCATCAACATCTCCAACATCACAAAGCTTACGAATGTTAACTACCTGATTTGGAGTAGACATATCCAAGCTTTGCTCGATGGGCATAACTTGCAAGATTTTATTGCTGATGCACCATCACTGCCATCCTCTGTAATTACGTTTGAAGGTCAGTCTGTACCAAATCCAGCTTATGCGCACTGGTTTAGGCAAGATCGTCTCTTGTATAGCGCTCTGCTTGGTGCTATTTCACTCTCGATTCAATATGTTGTTTCAACAGCCACTACCTCCTCTGAGATCTGGTCCATTTTCGCCACTACGTTTGGGAATCCTACACGGGGTCATATCCGTCAGCTCAGACATCATATCAGGACTTGCGTCAAAGGCGACAAGACAATTACGGAGTACTTAAGGCTTATTAAAGCCAAAGCTGGTGACTTGGCATTGCTTGGAAAACCTCTTGATGCAGAAGACTTAACAGAACAAATTCTTGCTGGTCTGGGAGAGGACTATAAGTCTGAAATCGATGTTGTTAATGGATGAGATCGTACCATCACTTACGTTGAGCTTCATGAACGACTCTTGAACAAAGAGGCGATGCTTCTCTGTAAGGACACTGTATCCTCTGTCTCTGCTCCTATCACGGCTAATCCTGCAAATATGAGGCTTAAACAAAACAACTCTTCGCGCCAAAATAATTCTAGGCACAATCACTCTTCTGGCTCCAATCATCAGTTTAGGGGCTATGGTATCAATTCTCAAATTGGCTATGGACACAACAACAAAAACGATGGCTCGCGGCGACCGTTTCTTGGCCGATGTCAAGCCTGCGGGCTCCAAGGCCATAAAGCTCAGCAATGTCCTGATTTCCAGATAGTGTGCGATGCATCTCCTCCTTCTTGGCAGCAACATATGGTTCCGCAGTAGACCTGGAGAGCTCCATCGCCTCAGCCTTGGTACCTGAGGGCTAACACTGCTATGTTGGCATGAGATTCTTCCACGTGGCTGCTCGATTCAGGAGCTTCGCATCACATGACTTCTAATATTGCTAATCTCTCTCTTCATGCACCTTACAATGGTGGTGAAGATGTGATCCTTGGGGATGGTTCGAGTGTCTCCATCTCACACACGGGTTTTACGACCCTCCCTTCTTTATCACATCCTTTTTTAATCAATGGTATACTTTGTGTTCCTTCTTCAGATAAGAATTTAATTTATGTTTTTCAACTTTGTCATACTAATAATGTTGCAGTGATTTTTACACCAACTTATTTTTCAGGTCCAGGATCTGAGTACGGGGGTGCTCCGTCTACAAGGCACACCTAAAGGCGGGACATACTAATGGCCATCATCTCTTAAAGCCAAGCTTCCATCTTTATCTTATGCTTCTTCTACGAACACTATTTTATCTGATTGGCATTCTCGATTAGGACATCCTTCCTGTTCTATTATTCAAACTTTGATTTCTAATAATGTTTTACCTTTACCATCTAAATCTTTATTGCAACAACCGTGTAGCTCGTGTTTGACCAATAAGATGCATAAGTTACAATTTTCTAAATATACTTCATCATCTTCCTTGCCTTTAAAACTTGTTTTCTCTGATGTTTGGACTTCGCCTATTTATTCGGTTGATGGTTTTTAAGTATTATGTTTTGTTTGTTGATCATTTTACTAGATATGTTTGGTACTATTCTTTAAAATAAAAATCTTATGTCAAAGATGTTTTTTATAAGTTTAAAGTTTTGGTTGAAAATCAATTTCAAACTAAACTTTGTACTTTATATACAGAAAATGGTGGTGAATACATTGCATTGAAAGATTTTTTAGCACTTAATGGCATTTCGAATTTAACGACTCCTCTGCATACTCCGGAACACAATGGAATTGTGGAGAGACGTCATTGGCATATCGTAGAAACTGGTTTAACTCTTATTACTCATGCTAATATTCCTAAGGAATTTTGGACTTACTATTTTGCCACTGCTGTATATTTAATTAATAAAATGCCAACTAAAATATTAGCACATAGGTTTTGTTTCAATGTTTATTTGATCAAATTCCCAATTATTCTTACTTGCGTATTTTTGGTTGTTTGTGTTTTTCTTGGTTGAAACCATATGCATCACATAAATTGGATTCTAGATCCACACCTTGTGTTTTTCTTGGTTATTCAACTACACAAAGTGCATATTTCTGTCTAGATCGACTCACAAATAAGATTTACACGTCTCGCTATGTTGTTTTTCATGAATATATTTTCCCATTTTCTTTGTCAAAACCATTACTTACAAAGTCTTTTGTAGATTCTTCTTTACATGAAAAGAATTATGCTACAACACCTACTGTGACACCAATTCCTCAAGAACAATCATCATTGCCAAGACACTCTCCACCAGCCACTTCTCCTTTGTCCACAACGATTCCTCATGTCCCACCATTGCAGACAAAAATTTCCCAAGCTCCAACATTGCCTATTGTCACTCAAGAAGTCCCTGCTTTTGAAGCAACAACAACTCCACCATCTGTCGTAGATATAGAGTCACTAAATCAGCTCCTCACTCAACCAGAAACTACAACACGTCATTCAAAACGCCAACGGAAACCTATTCACCGCCTTAACCTTAAGGCTACAGCTCCACAGTCGCATCAGATTCTTCCCACTTCAGCCTCGCAAGCTCTCAAGGATCCAAAGTGGCGTGAAGCTTTGGCTAGTGAAATAAATGCATAACTCCGCAAAAATACTTGGGAACTTGTTTATCCAGCACAAGCTAGAAATATTGTTGATTGCCAATGGGTTTTTGCTATCAAAAGACTAGCAAATGGTCAAATTGAACGCTATAAAGCTCGTTTGGTCGCAAAGAGATTTAGCCAACAAAATGGAATAGATTATCATGAGACATATAGTCCGATTTTCAAACCTTTTAGGAATTGGTCTTAGAACTAGTTCGACGACCATTAGACTAGTTCTAAGTGTTTCTACATAAAGCAATTGGTCTTTGAGGCAATTTGATGTGAAAAATGCTTTTCTCCAAGGAGCTTTATCGGAGGAGGTTTACATGTCGCAACCTCTGGGGTTTGTTGATCGTGATAATCCTCCAGCGGTTTGCAAGCTCAACAAAGCCATATATGGTCTCAAACAAGCACCTCGGGCATGGTACACCGCTCTCAGAAGCTTCCTTCTTTCCATCGGCTTCACCAAGTCACTTGTCGACTCAAGCCTATTTATATACAACAAACACAAGATTATTATCTACACTCTCGTCTATGTCGACGTCATCATCATAACGGGGAACAACAACTCTCATCTTCAAAAATTCATTAACTCACTGTCTTCAAAATTTTCAATTAACTATTTAGGTAGGTTATCTTTCTTTCTTGGCATAGAAGCTACTTACACTCCTTCTGGTTTATTAATGACGCATGAAAGGTATGTAAGGGATCTTCTTGCACGATTCAACGTGTTACAATGCAAGCCATTTGTTACTCGTCTTTGTCAACAGACGATTCTCACGTTGAGCTCAGGAAATAAACTTGATGATGCAACTCAATATAGGACAGTTGTTGGCTCGCTATAGTACCTTGCTTTGCTAAACCGGATATTTCGTACGCTGTCAACAAGCTCTCCCAATTTATGCATCAACCAACGGACGTTCATTGGCAAGCTACTAAACGTCTTTTCCGCAATCTATCCGGGATATCAAGCCAAGGTATCTTCATGCCCAAACAACAATATGCAGTTCTTCATGCATATACCGATGCCGATTGGGCGGGTAATAGAGATGATTATACATCCACCAGAGCGTACATTGTATACTATGGGAAACATCCCATTGCATGGTTATCCAAGAAGAAATCCAGAGTCTCCCGCTCCTCAACCGAAGCAGAATATAGTTCCATGGCGTCTATCGCGACTGAATTATGTTAGCTTGTCTCTCTTCTAACCGAGCTCGGAATCACCATCTCCACCACTCTGGTAATTTATTGCGACAATATTGGTGCTACATATCTTGCAAAAAATCATGTTTTTCATTCTAGGATGAAACATTGTGCACTAGACTATTGTTCTGTTCGGAACTTGGTACAAGATAAGCATGTTCGGATTACTCACATTGCTTTGGAAGATCAATTAGCGGATGCTTAAAAAAGGCTCTACCGCATACACGACTTCAAAGGTTATGTGTCAAGATTGATCTAACGGATCGCCGACCATCTTGAGGGGACGTATTATAATATAAAGAGTAAATCACTCGCCTTATTTCTATATAATGTTATTCACTTTCCTTATTCTTCTTTACTCTTTGTATAAAAGATGACCTATGTATTATTTTACAACTAATGAGAATTGCATAATACAATAAAATGATCGTTAGATTTTCTCGCTCTTATTCTCCATGCATCTAGCTACTACATTGGTATGGCCAGACTTATGTCATTTGATGGCAGGGCTGGCCTTGAAATTATGGGGGCTTGAAACAAAAACAAAAAAATTTTGGCCTAATATTTCATGTATTTGTTATTTGAGGCCAATATTATTTTTTATAACAAATTTGGGGGCTTATAAAATCTAAAAAACTATGTAAAATTGGGGACCACAAACAAATGTTTCATTGGGCTTGGTCCAGGGCCGACCCTGTTTAATGGCGGTGACGATCACTAATTCAATGTATATGACGGAGACGATTGCTTCCCCATTCAACACTTAACATAGTCTAGAAGACGTAGGTGTTTTTTGTTCACTTGTTCGGGCTACGATGTCGTGGACATTCAAAAATTTCAGAGACGGAGAAGATAAATAAACGATTGAGAAGTAGAAAGAAGGTTTAATCTCAATTATACTAAATAAAATTAACAAATTGAGGCTTCTTAGTGTGTCCAAGGCAGCTTTCTATACTTCAAAAAGTGGCATGTCAGCACTAATATTTCCTCTTCTATCTACTTTTTACCGATTAGGTCTCTTCGTTTCATCTTTTGTCTCTTGAGTTTCTCTATCTAATTTATATGTGAACGGTGTTACGTAAAACAGAGCTCTCTTTAATGGCGATTCTTCTGAACCTCTATCTCTACCTATATTCTTCGATCATTCACGATTTTTTGGGAAGACGTTAATGCTCTATTTCTACCTATATTCTTCGATGGGTGGGTATCGCGTCTCGGCATCATTGAGCGATTTGCTGACATAGAAGATCGATTTCTGCTCTCCTTGGCTTTCCTTCACGAGGACGCCACTGACTGCTGCCTCGGAGATCGCAACGTATAGGTAAAGGATCTCACCGTCCTCTGGTTTGGCGAGTACAGGTGGTGTAGTTAGATATGTTTTGAGCTTGTCGAAAGCGATCTGGCCCTTTGCGTTCCACTCAAAACACTTGTTCACTTTGAGGATTTGGTAGAATGGTAAGCTCTTATCGGTGGACCGGGAGATGAATCTGTTCAGAGCAGCAACGCGACCAGCGAGGTTCTGTACTTCCTTCTTCGTTTGTGGTGCTGGTAAGTTGAGGATGGCTCCGATCTGCTTGGGGTTTGCTTTGATCCCCCTTTTTGTTATGATGTACCCTAAGAATTCACCAGATGTGACTCCTAAGGCACACTTGGCTGGGTTAAGCTTCATTCCGTAGTTGTTGAGTGTTTCGAAGCACTTCGCCAGGTGTTCGATGTGATCGGCGACTCTGATGGATTTAACGAGCATATCGTCGATATAAACTTCCATAGATCTGCTGATCTCACTAGCAAACATTTTGTTCAGTAAGCGTTGGTATGCTGCTCCTGCAATTTTTCAACACAAAGGGCATTACCTTGTAGCAATAGATTCCTCTATCCGTGATAAAGACGGTTTTCTCCCGATCTGCTTGATGCATCATGATTTGGTTGTACCCTGAAAATGCATCCATAAAAATTAAAAGTTCGTTGCCTGCCGTAGCCTCAACTAGTCTGTCTATGTGAGGTAAGGGGAAGACGTCTTTGGGAAACGCCTTATTGAGGTTGGTAAAGTCGACGCATATGCGCCACTTGCTGTTCTTCTTTTTCACGACAACGGGATTTGCCAGCCATTCCGGGTACTTCACCTCGGTAATCGAGCAAGCCTTCAGGAGTTTATCGACCTCGTCATTGACTGCCTGAGAACGTTCTGTTCCGAGCTTGCGGCGCTTCTGTTTTATTGGTCTGTAACTTGGGTCCACGTTTAGCTTGTGGTAGGTGATCGATGGGTCAATGCCCTTCATGTCTTCCATTGTCCATGCGAAGGTGCCGACGTTCTCTTTTAGTAATTTGATGAGCTCGAGTTTAATGGTTTCATTCAGTTCTTTCCCAACTCCTGTGGTTCGGCTCGGGTGCTCGGTATGAATACTGACTTGTTCAACTTTGTCGAGTTCTGGTGTGGAGTTGTAGATCGGCAATGGGCTTGTGGTTTTATCTGATACCTGCAAGGTTCGTGTCCGATGTTCTGTCAGAAAGCATGTTCGAGCTACGCGTTGATTTCCTCTAATCGTCCACGTTCTTGTATCTGTTTGGAATTTGATGCACTGGCGGTAGGTCAACACCGCTGCTTTCATGGAGTAAAGCCATGGAGTACCTAATATTACATTAAACGCCGAAACCTGTTCCATGACGACAAATTTGACCATTTGGGTCGACCCTCCGGCTAGAACAGGTAACTTAACCGTTCCGACAGAAGATATAGTTTCGCCGCTGAAACCTGTGAGTGTTTTGTTGCCGTCCTTAATCAGGTCTGCACTGATTCCCATGTTATCAAGCGTCCTTTTAAAAATGATGTCCACCGAGCTACCTGTATTGATGAGTATTCTAGCTACCTCTGTGTTCGCAATGACCAGCTCGATAACTAGAAAATCGTTGTGAGGTTGACTTAGTCCCTTAAGGTCGGCATCTCGACATTCAAGTGGCTGAGAGGTCGGCGCAATGTTGGTTTTTTCCATTTGCGCAGTGACATCTCGTCGTTCGGAGTTTCAGATAGATCGCACAGAGTCGTTGCATGAGACTAATCCGCCCATTATCATGTTGACTCGTCTTCTAGGTAGCGAGCGTTCCGTAGGTCGGTCGTCTGGACTGCGATCTCGCGTTCGAGTGGGAGGTGCCATGTCGTCGCTAGTATGCAAGCTCTTTTCTCGAACTGTGTTGACCTGGTGGGCCTTTTCCTTGGTGGATGAATTATGCCACGTGTTTCCACTTCGTCGTCGGTCATTGTTCCTGCTTCTGCTAGTATTAATCTTGCCGTCCTGGAACTTCTTCAGTAAGAGAGCCTGTAGATGACGGCAGTCCGCGGTTTTGTATCCGGTTCGCTTGTGGAAATCACAGTACGCCTCTGGATCATTATCCGAGGATGGGGGTAGATCAGTGCTTTTCTCACTATCTGTGATTGCATAAGTGGCGCGTCCCCACCTGTCCCTTGAATAGTGCTGTCTTGGTTCTCGAGGGACTTCCTCCCTATCTCGGCTAGGCTTTGTGCCGTGGTACCTTTTGGACATCGCAGCATGCTCCTCCTCTATCTCGAAAAACTTTTTGGCTCGGTGAAGTATGTCCTCTAGTGTTTGTGGAGGGTTAATGAGTAGCTCGTCCTTGAACCTTGATTTGAACCACAATGCCTTTTGCAGGGCGGCGATTGCTCCTTCGTCGTTGATCACAATACGAGCTACGACTCCTTTGAACCTGTCAATGAAATCTTTCAGCGACTCGTCTTCCTGCTGGGACAATGTCCACAGGTCGGTTGTTGAAGCTTTCTTCGCGATGTACATCGAGTAGTGTTTGATGAACACGGTTGAAAGCTGTTGAAATGTGCTGATGGTTCCGGGCTCCAGACGGGAGAACCAATCCAATGCCGAACCTGACAAGTTTTCAACAAAAAGTTGACACAGACCTGCATCTCGTTCCTCTGCAGAGAATTGAGCTCGCGCCATAGCGATTGTGAAGGCTGTCAGGTATTGAACCGGATCGCTTCTGCCGTCGTATCCTGTGAACTTGATTTTAGCAGAGTGCCGAACTGAGACGTCGGTAACTCTCCTAGAGAATGGTGTTCGTTGTGTCTCTTGGATGGCGCGAAGGATGTCGGGGGCCGAGCTGGTGGCATGGTGTACCTGCGAACTCATGATCTTCAGCTGCTCGCGGATGTTCCGCATCTCGGTATCCTCGGTCGTGCTTCTGAACTTGGTCGCGTTTTTGTAATATGACTGACCTTGGTTTCCATCTGTCTCGGGAGTTTGATAAGATGCTCCGAACAAATTTCGGTTGAGTGTGCGCGCGTCCCTTTCCTCAGTGGACGCGGTGATGCCTTCCAGCTGCGCTCTTAGGGTCTGGGATTCCGCTCCCAGCTTAGCGGTTTCTGCCTTCTGCTCCTTTATCTGGTTCAGCATGTCTTGCATGGTGATTTTCGGGACCTCTTCCACATGGTCAGATCCCGTTCTTTCGACATGATCGTCCCTGTTTCCTACATCGATGGTTGATCCATTTGGTCCTTTTTCGTTTGGTCCCGTGGCCATTACTTATGGTTGATTATTCCTGCAAAGATAGATTATAAAATCGTCTAGCTAGTCCCCACAGACGGGGCCAACTGTTGAATCAAGACTTAACAATTAAGTTTAGGTCTTTGATCTTGTGGGTAAAAGCTAGGAAGAATTTCATATCCCTTTTTAAGAGTAATTACATAGGTATTTATAGTAGAAATACATGCTTAAATCCCTAATTACATTAATTAACCTAATGGGCCTCGAGCTGGAAGACCCAGCTCGTCTGATCGGCCCACCTAGGTTTTGTTCTTCTAAGCCTCTTTCTTGTCGGCGTCCATCTGGGCCTTAAGTCGTCGGCGTCCATCTGGGCTTTAAGTCGTCGGCGTCCATATGGGCTTTAAATTGAAATGAGGTTTTTGGGTAAGTGTTACACCTAGTATCAACAATTATACATGTATGCTTTATTTAAAACAACAAAAATTCAAATTATTTTCGTCAAAGTCGCACATCAAATGAAGATGACTTTTGGCTTCTATCTGTTTTCCTCCGGAAATGGAGTTGCAAAAGATGTTGTCTATGTTTGATTCTGAAGATGTTGAAGCGCAGACTCATGCTATTGAAACTGTAGCAAATCTGTCTCTTGAAGGTTTTCCTTTTCTGCAATCTTCATCCTTTGACTTTTTCGTTTTTTTTTTGTCTCTCATCATTTTGAAGATTCATCCGTTGACTTTTTGACTTTTAATAACGCAAACACCCAGTGGCAAATCACAAGCAAATAGTGGAAGCTGGTGGTATCAAGTCCTTTTTGATGCTCTTGAGAAGTAGAGAAGATGAGACTATTCTCAGATTCGCTACTGGTGCAATCGCCATGCTTGCTATAGACGGTAACACAAACAAACAGTGGTTCTTATAGATTGATTTGTTTTGTAAAAGTCTATGACAGAAGAAACTGTTGATTTTATGTAAAACTCAGTGGAAAATCACAAGCAAATTGTAGAAGGTACAATTGCTAAATGTAACCCACTAGCTAACCTAACCAAAAGTTAAATCCTGAAAAAAACACATTTTTATTTTCTGCATAGATAGATTGCAAACGAGACTAAGATCAGAAGGTGGGATTGCAGCTTTGTTGGGAACTATAAGATGTGGACATCCAGAAGTTCTTGTACAAGTTGCTCGTGGAATCGAAAACATTGCTAAATGTGAGTCAAGAGCATCAACTCAAGGTTATAATTCTTTTTAGTTAAACAAACCCTTTATAAAATGTTGTGTTCTTGGCTCATAACTCATACTAATCTCTAAAGCTTTGATTGACTAATATTCTCTTTGGTCAAAAGAAAAACATCTCATAATCTTATCTAAGAGTATCTCTAAAAGAGAACTTCAAATTTGAGATTCCTTCTGTTTCATTCCAAAAATATACCTCAAATTTAGTTCTTATATATATATATAATCTTTTTTAACTAAAGTTGTAAAACTTGTATAAGTAACTAAAATATACATTAAATATATATTACATGCAATATGATTTAATAAAACACTACATTTTGCTATAAAACTATATAAAATATTAAAAACGCATAAAAACTAGATTATAAAATACAATTAAAATATCAAATTATTCTCAAAATAAATTTATATTTTATGTAATATTTCCTTTATATTAATACTTTATTATCATTGTAAGATGCTTACTGATTTTGGTAGGTTGAAGTTGATTTGTATTCAAGAGATATAAAATTATAAAGACTAAAATGATAAGAAAGAGACTTAATCAAAATATTTATGAGTATATTAAAAGTGTAAGGACTAAACAGCAATAAAAAGATGAAACTTCAAATATGAGGTTCTTGACTAGTGAAACCTCAAATATAAAGTTTTACTATTCACGAACCTCAAATTTGAGGTTTTAAAGTTGTTTTTGAAGCGGAAATCACTTCAAATTTGAAGTTTCGTGGTTCCTTTTGGAGATGTCATAAGATTGATTGACTAAATGCAATATTTGGTAGGAGCGAAATCAATTCTAATAGAAGACGGTGCACTTTCTTGGATTGTACAAAATGCAAAAGCTGAAAATTCAACTATCAAGATGTATATTGAATCAAGTCTTTGCCACTTAGCAGAACGTGGTAAGTGTATATATATAGACATTTAACGAGAAATCATAATACTAAGCATAAGAATTCGAGTTTTGTAGAAGTAAACGCAGACGACATGGTGAAGGAAGAAGCAATGTGGAAGCTCTTGAGGATTTCAAAAGACTCTTCGAGAGAAGATTTGAGAATTCTTTCTTATCGAATTCTTACCTCAAGTCTCATTTTCCTCACCGAGCTTAAACGCGTTTGTCTTCAACTCCGGTTAGTCTTTTACCTAACCACATCAAACATAAAAGTATTGTCAATTATGTTGTTTTTTATTAGACAAGAATTTAATTTGTTTATTCGCTATTCAAATGCAAATTTTTTTAATAGAGTTTAAGTTATTGAACCGATTTGTTGTAATCCATTAATTAAAACTGACACAAATTAGGATTCAATCAAGAAAGAGACCAAAATTATTTGGTACATAAGCATATGTTTTCAAGGTCGAACCCCAATTATATTAGGAAATAATAATATCTTAGGAAAAAATTGATTTATGTGTTATGTTAGAAAAAAATGGATATTTATTATTAAAGAAGCAATCTATCATAGAATAACTAATATGTAACAATAAAAGTGTATAGTTGGAGAATCCACTTGATTAATATATATGTATATGCAGGAATATTGATGGAATTCCTATAGATCGTGAAAGCAATTTAGAAATGACAATTGAAAATGATTTATTACAACACATCAATACCATATATGAAGTGGTTTTAGAAGCCGGAAAAGAAAATGTTATTAAGACAACATTCTATAAAGGAAAAGAGCAACTTGTAAAGTTAGTTACTACAATACTAGAAACGACGTGGGCTGAAGAATTAAAAAGCAAACTTGGAGTAACAATAAAGATTGAAATAATTTTCAATAAAAACCAGTTATAAGGATATAAAAAGAAAGATTGACATATACAATTAAAATTTAAATAAGATTATATATTAATTTTCTTCGTTTTACAAATTCAATTTAATAATATATTTAAATTTAGCATAATAATCAGTTATAATATTATTTTGAAATCATGAAAATTTTATGCATATAATTTACTTATAAAATTTTTTATAATGTAACAAAATAATTAAACATGAATATATAATAAAAAATTTTCACAAAATACCACAAAAATTATTATATTTCCTAGCAATATTACACCTTCTAATTGTTCTGTGGACATTGATTGACAATGAACATATACATTAGCTACTAAAATAGTTCTTGTGTTTTGTTGTTATGTCATCGAGTTCATTAAGATAACTTCATGGAAGTTTAATACCATGCAAAAGTAACAACACATTTTACTTATCAAACTCGACGATAATATGGATCTTCTGGGCCGGTCCACAAGGTAAGCAATATAAGCAATTGATTATGGATCTTCTGGATCTTCTGTTCGTCTTGTGCCTATTTTTGCCTTCGTGTTGTTACCTTGACTGGTTTTATTCAATTTTTGTTGTTTTAGTCGGTGCGAGGCTACGGTAGCCTCGGCTTATCCTTATGTTCCGATTCGTCGATCATCTGGCGAGTCTGGGCTCGGCTTAATAAGTGATCATGACTCGCCAGAACTTGCGAGGCTCGACCTCGGCTTTTCGCGCGCATGTGTTATTGCGTATATTTTTCCTTATTCCCTTAGTGATCGTTTAGCTAGAACGTCACTGCGAGCTGTTGGCTCGGCTTAATTTTTACGAGGGTAGCCTCGGCGAGTCTGGGCTCTGCTTTAATAATTATTTTACGAGGGTTACCTCGGCGAGTCTGGGCTCGGCTTTCATAGTTATTTTACGAGGGTTACCTCGGCGAGTTTAGGCTCGACTTTTCGCTTGTGTAGTCTGAAATGAACTGAGATGTTGATATAGATTGAGGGTAATGAGGGCGTCTATTCCCCCCTCCCCAAAAAAAGATTTTTTATTTATCTTTTTGTTATAGCTGGACCCTTATTTCGGGCTGCCTACGTACCCATTATAGAGGGATCAAGCCATCCGTAGTTCGAGGCGCGGCCATACCTGAGTTAGTAGTGGTAGAGTTTGAGGTGATGCGCGTTCCAGGAGCGCGGCTGCATAACTCCGTGTAGGTCGGCTAGCTGGTAGACGCCTGGTTTGATAACTTTCATCACTTGGTAGGGGTCTTCACATCGTACGCCGAGTTTTCCGGCTCTGTATTCTTTCGTGTTGTCGAATACGTGTCTGAAGACCAGGTCTCCTTCGTTGAAGCACCGCACGTTGACATGCTTGTTATAATACCTTGCCGCGGCTTGTTGGTACTTCTGGATGCGCAGTAGGGCCTTGTCTTTGTTCTCTTCTGCTTCGTCCAGACGATCGTGCAGCATTTTGTCGTTTGTTTCGTCGTTCTCCGGCAGTTTTAAACTTCTGAGGCTGTCGACGTTAACTTCGGAAGGGACCATAGCCTCGACACCGTGGGCCAGGGAGAATGGGGTTTGGTTCGTCGCCCTTCTTGGTGTTGTTCGATGAGACCAAAGGACTCCTTCTAGTTCGTCGGCCCACAGGCCCTTTTTCTTCTCTAGCCGCTTCTTCAGACCGTCGATGATGGTCTTGTTGGTTGCTTCGGCTTGGCCGTTTCCCTGGGGGTATCAGGGCGTCGAATGGCTGAGGCGGATTCTCCACTTTGAGCAGAAGTCTTCGAATTGGTGCGAACAGAATTGCGACCCGTTGTCAGTGACGATCTCGTAAGGGAGGCCGTGCCTGCAGATTATGTACTTCCAGACGAAGTTTTGGACTTGGGTGTCGTGTACTTCGGCGTATGACTTAGCTTCGGCCCACTTTGTGAAGTAATCCGTTATGTAGAGGAGGTATTTTCGGCCGCGTGATGAGGGCATTGGCCCGACGATGTCCATCACCCATCGCATGAAGGGATATGGCGACGCGGAGCTACGGAGGAGTTCGGTTGGTTGATGAATATTCGGTGTGTGCCGTTGACATTGTTCGCATTTCAACGCGTATTTGTGCCAGTCTGCTTTCATAGTGGGCAAGAAATGCCCGTGCTTCTTGATCTTGAGTGCCAAAGCGCGTCCGTTAGAGTGGTTACCTCCTGCTCCGTCGTGGGTCTCGCGGATGATTCGTTCGATTTCGTCGGGGCTGGGACAGGTGAGCAGGATTCCTGTCAAGTCGCGTCGAAGGAGGTGTCCGTCCATTAACATGTAGTGGGCGGCTTTGGCTTTCAGTCGGCGCGCAACCTATTTGTCCTCTTGTGCTGTCCCGTCCGCTATATACAGTTTGATCTCGTCGCGCCAGTCGGTCGTCGGTGCTTCGTGATCTGCTCCAAATTCGACGTCGTCTTCGGCTATGTCTTGATCGTCAATGAAGTGGACGAAATCCGAGTTGATGCTTGGTTTCGCTATCTCTTCTACGGGTATGGTGCGACGTAGGTGGGAGTCGCTTGACGAGGCTATTGTTGCGAGTGCGTCGGTGATTTTGTTCTTGCTCCTTGGGATTTTCACGATTTCGAGTATTGCAGTTCTCTTGCTAGATGTTGGACGACACACAAGTATGCGTCCATCCTGTCGCTCTTTGCCTCGTAGTCTCCCGAGAACTGGCTGGCGACGAGTTGCGAATCGCAGAATGCTCGTATCTGTGTTGCTCCGATGCCCTTAGCTAGCTTCAATCCTGCTATGATCGCCTCGTACTCCACCTCGTTTTTGGACGCGTTGAAGCCAAGGCGAAAAGACTGCTCGAGTACTTCGCCTTCCGGGGATTCCAACCGTATCCCCACTCCTGATCCCCTGGAACAAGAGGACCTGTCGACGTGCAACGTCCAAATCTAAGGGGCTTCTGCGCCTTCGATCAGTTCCAGTGGTAGTTCGGTGATGAAATCGGCTAGCACTTGAGATTTCGCGCTCGTCCTCCCTCTGAAATCGACGTCATATTCACTTAGTTCGACGGCCCATTTCGCCATTCGTCCTGATTGACTCGGGCTGTGCAGGATGGCGCGCAGAGGCTGGGCGGTCAAGACCGCGATCGTGTGCGATTGGAAGTATGGCCGAAGTTTACGTGCTACGATGACGATGGCGTATGCGAGCTTTTCCAAGGTTGGATAACAAATCTCCGCGCCGTCGAGGGTTTTTCTGACGTAGAAAATTGGTCGTTGCTCGCCGCGGTCTTCCCTTACGAGGACGCCGCTGACTGCTGTTGTCGAGACAGAGATGTATAGGTAGAGCGTCTATCCGTCTTCGGGTTTCGCCAATATAGGCGGCGTGGAAAGATATTCTTTCAGCTCTTTGAATGCTAGCTCGCACTTATCGTCCCATTCAAACCTTTTGTTGCCGCGCAGGAGTTGATAGAATGGGAGACACTTGTCTATCGATCTTGATATGAACCTGTTTAGTGCCGCGACTCGGCCGGTGATACGCTGTACTTTTCTCGTGTTTTTTGGTGAAGGCAGGTCGATCAGCGCCTTTATTTGCTTCGGGTTCGCCTCGATTCCTCTCTGCGTGACTATGTATCCCAGGAATTCGCCGGAGGTGACGCCGAAGGTGCACTTGGTCGGGTTGAGCTTCATCTCGTACTTGTTTAGTATAGCAAAGCGGGAGCGTAGGTGCGCTATGTGATCCATCTTTGACAAAGATTTGACGAGCATATCGTCGATGTAGACCTCCATCATCGTTCCCAATAAATCGGCGAACATGCAATTCACTAACCTCTGGTATGTCGCGCCGGCGTTTTNGCGGTAGCAATATGTCCCTCTATCGGTTATGAATGCCGTCTTTTCTCGATCGTCGGGATGTATTGCTATCTGGTTGTACCCGGAAAACGCGTCCATAAAAGAGAGTAGCTCGTTTCCTGCCGTTGCTTCGATGAGGTGGTCTATGTGCGGCAAGGGATAGCTGTCTTTTGGACATGCTTTGTTAAGGTCGGTGAAATCGACGCACACTCGCCATTTTCCGTTCTTTTTCTTCACTACTACCGGATTGGCCAGCCATTCCGGGTACTTGACCTCCATGATTGACCCGGCATGCAGCAGCTTTTCCACTTCATCGTTCACTGCCTGCGCCTTTTCGGGACCCAACTTTCGATGTTTTTGCCTGATTGGTTTGAATGTTGGGTCGACGTTGAGCTCGTGACAGGTGATGTTAGGGTCTATCCCGGTCATAGATTCGAGCGTCCAAGCGAATGAGTCTGATTTTTCTTTGAGGAAAGCGACCAATTCTTCCTTGATGGCCTCGTCGAGCTCGTGTCCGACGCCCATGCATCGTTCCGGGTTATCTGCATCGATATTGACTTGGTCGATGGACTCGTAGCATTGTTCATCAATGTGTCTGCACTCTTTCGGGATGTCCGGTCTCTCGGCGCGTCCCAGCTGTAGTTGTTATAATTTGTTGCTTTTGCGAGCCTTGTGCTCTGCGATAAAGCATGTCCTCGCTGCTCGTTGGTTGCTCCTTAGGGTTACCGTTCCCCTTGGCGTCGGGATTTTGACGCACTGGTGGAAGATTGACACTGCGGCCTTGGTGGCCGCCAGCCACGGTGTACCTAGGATGGCATTGAAGATGGGGTGCTCGTCAACCACCTGGAACTTCGTCGTAGTGACGCTCCCTTCCGCTCAGACTGGGAGTTTGATGGTCCCGACGGTCTCCACCGAATCGCCGCTGAAACCGGTAAGGGACTGCGTCGTTTTCTTTATCGCTTCGTCACCAATTTCCATCTTGCGAAGTGTGCTCTTGAAGATTATGTCGACCGCGCTGCCCGTGTAGACGAGGATCCTAGTCACTTCGCAATCCCCGACAATCAGTTCGACGAGGATGAAATCCTTCAACGTACCACCGATCCCGATGAGGTCGTCTATGGTAAACCTGATCGGCTCATGTCTTATCTGCTTTCTGATCGCCGCGCTTCTAGTATTCAGGACTAGATTTTCTGATTTGGATGCGGTGCGGATGTGGTCACCGCGCTTCTCGAGGCCACCCAAGATCACGTTTATGCGGCGTCTAGGTCGGGGCATGTCTTCAGTCCTCTCGTTGTTGTTAGGTTGACGCGGCGGTGCCATATCCTCATCGATCGTCTGCCGTCGCCTGTCGTCTGTCTCTCGGTTTTGGTTCGGGGGGCAGTGCTGGGACCATTCTCTGTTGGCGCGGGGCGTGTATTGGTTCGGTCTGTGTTGCTCGTCGCGTCCTCGATTTTCCTGGTACTTCTTCAGGAGTGTGTCTTTTAGGTGGCGGCATTCCGCTGTGCTATGTCCTTGCCTATTGTGGAACTCGCAGTACGCGTTCCTGTCGTCGTCCTTCCTCTGATAGACCGGGGGTTTTTGCTCTTCAACCAAATAGTTCACACTTCTCTTTCCCCTGTCCTGGTTCGGTTTTCCCTCATAGAACTGTCGGTGCTCGACTTGTTCCTCTTTTTCCTTTGCGTGGTGGGTCTTGGCATGTCTACGAGACATCACCGCTCGCTCCTCCTCCATCTCAATAAACCTATTTGCTTTGTGGGGCGCGTCTTCTAGCGTCTGTGGTTGGTTTAGGAGTAGTTCCTCACGGAACCTCGACTCGTACCATAATGCGTTCCTTAGCGAGGCTATTGCAGCCTCGTCTGAGATCGCTACTCTCGATACTACTTCTTTGTACCGTTCGAGGAATGCTCTCAGCGATTCGTGCGGCCCCTGACTTAGAGACCATAGGTCAGCAGTGGAGGTTTTCTTCTCCATGAACATGGAGTAATGCTTTACGAAGGTCGTCGATAACTGCTGAAAGTTGTCTATGGACTGGGCTTCGAGGTGGGAGAACCAAGAAAGCGCGGCTCCGCCCAAATTTTCGAGGAACAGCTGGCAGAACCCGGCGTCCTTTTCCTCGTCGGTAAATTATGCGCGTCCCATCGCAATGGTGAAAGCAGTCATGTAATGCGTCGGATCTGTGTTTCCCTCGAACGTCTGGAATTTTATCTTTGCGGTGTGTTTGATCTTCGTTTCGNGTGATCCTTTTGGTAAAGGGGGTGCGCTGAGTCTCTTCGACCACCCGTTCGATTTCTGGAACCGAGCTCGTCGCTCTGTGGACCAGCGAGCTCATTTCTCGCAGCTGCGCTTTCAGTGCCCTT
>OVBE01006966.1:0-18853 GCA_900406425.1 Iberis pinnata | reverse complement strand
GTTTAGTTTTCTGGAATTCAGTAATCAGAGATAAAATATGGACTATAACATAACAAAAGTGTCATAAAAACCAATTCTATCACATAAAATAGCAGCAATACATATAGAAAAAAGCGTTTATACATTGATATAAGAAATATTAAAGTAGCACAAAATAAATGCTATAAAAACAATGGATATGATAGCAATCATTATCAACGCTATCTTATATTATAGTATATTATAGCATTAATATTACTACCATTGAAAATAAGAACCTTTGATAGCACATTATACAAAGCTATTGTTATACTAATACTACTATAGCATAAATCTAACCGCTATCTTACCTTACAGTATACTATAGCGTTTATAAAATTCTGCCATAATAGATGAGGACATATCATAGCTAATAATATTAACAATATTGTTGACAACAATATATTATAATAGAAAATATAAATGCTATTGTTGACAATGATTTATTATAACATAAAATATAAATGCTATCATAAAAAAGACATTTGATAGTAACCAAACTAAGACGCTATCAATAAATTAGATATAACATAGCAATACATTCAAATGCTATTGTAGTGTATTATACGATAGCAGTTTTCGTTAACGCTATAATAAGTGACCGACCTATGATAGCTGGTCCAGTCATAGCGTTTATGGAAACGCTATGAAAGACCATTTATAGCGTTAATCGTGTGATATCAATGAGACTTTTTCTTGTAGTGTAAAAGTCAATAAAAAGTCAAAGATATAAAAATTCAACCAAATTAAACAAAACTCAGCAAAGATTAAGGTTTAAACAAATATTAAAATCTAAGCAAATGAGTTTAGGTTATTGACTTAGGTGATCAAATGAAGTTCTATGATGCTAAATACAATCATTCAAGGGTAATCATTGGTTTAAGATTTCCAATTAAAGACTAATCCACTTTCATGGTAATAATCTCTTTTTTAATCATGCAACTTAAACAATCCCTTGAAAAGCTACACTCAAAGAAAGCATTAAGTCTAATCCATACAACAACTAAACTAACTAACACAGTCCCTTGGTTAGGCCTCATTTAGCATTCAAAAGTTGGTTCAAGCATTTCATCGAACACCTGCCAGGCAATAAACTACTTATGATCTAGAAATAAATGATCAAGTCAAATCTAGCATTAAGCACATCTATTGAATGAATATTTAAGTAAACTAATCCCTAAGCATCATATTCTAACACCTAATCACCTCAATCTATCCTACCCATTTTCCTAATGAGAACTACTCACTAAGCATGATACAAACACAAAACTTCATAACAAGAGTGTGTTTCATCATGATCTTAATAAGATTGAACAAGAAAATGAACAAGAAACAAAGAAGAAATTAGATTTAAGAAAGATTCAAGTTTTCACAAGAGAGGAGACTAGAACAAAAGTAGAGTGAGTGTTCTCAAAAAGAAAAGAAGATAAGATAAGACCTAATTAGGTATAAGTGGCTTATATAGTCCCCTATAAATATTGGGTTAAAACTTGGAGAAATACGAATTGTTGAATTTTTTGCTTCTTTGACCTAGTATCGGTTTTCCTAAACCGATATGCTCTTATGTGGCTTTTGTTCCGAATGCTGCTAGACACATCTTTAGTGCAGGATCCATAACTATCTCACCTTTGAACCCATGATGGCGTGCAATAGATCTTTGGAAAGATGATTCAAAGGGCTACAACTTTGATACATAGGTCTTCTCCTAATTCGCATTGAAAGGTGGTGTAAAAGATGCATATTTGGGGCGGACAATTCGGAGCTTCGAATCTAGAGGACCATCGCTTTTCCGGCTCATATCTTGCAATTCCCTGGAACGTTTAGAGTAAATTTTGGGCTGGTTGGAAATCATGAATGCATGGGTACAAGATTCTTCAAGATGCCATGATGAAATTTCCATTGTAATATCTCCAAATTGTTTGATCTTTAAGGCTTGTTGTTTTTATCCCTATTAAGTCCTTTTTGGCTCTTTTGCATCCAATTGATCTCTCTTTTTAATGGATTCACCTTCAACACCTGAAACATGAATATGATATGCAAATGCACCCTATATATACCTAAATACAAGTGAATCTACCTAAAATGAGTATGAAATGTGAGTTAAAATGCATCAAAATCACAATATATCAACTCCCCCCCTCCCAAACTTACAATGTGCTTGTCCTCAAGCAAGACAAAAAGGTAAGTGAGAAAAAGAGGTTTGAAAATGGGAACTCATAACCAAAAATTGAATGTAATTCTTCAAGTGTATCATCCTAAAGACTAGTAAAATCATGCATGGATCACAATTATACAATGTACTTCTACATACTCATCACAAGAACTAACTTTTAGCAGTCAAAATGAAGTATCCTGAAACCATCAAATTCACCAATCCCCTACATTAATTTAAAATTTTAGTGCGGTCTTGCTCATGGAAAGGAAATCCAGGCCATTTGGTTCGGTTTTAGAGCTTTTTAGATGTTTGAAGTAGTTTCTCATATTTTAAGGTGGTTTCTCTCAAAATATTAATGCAAAACATTAGGCAAAATCAAGGTAGAGTCAAATAATTGATGCATACAATGCTTTCACCTCATCTAATGCTCTACCCAATTTCCTTTTATATTTCTATTCTATCTCATGTTTCACCTTCTTTTAAACTTCGAACCCAAACCACTGATTCTTCATTTCTTTTCAAATCATTTCTACCAAAAAATTAGCCTTTTTCGTTTTCTTTTGGTTACCAAACTACTAGGAGCATTCGTCTTTCTTTTACTTTCTTACAATTTAGCACTTAGTCTTTCTTTTCCCATTTAGACATAGATTTTTCTTTTTCTTTTCTTTTTCAAACCATTTGGTTTCTTTGATGCTCCTAGAGTTTCTTTCACTTAGGCTTATTTCTAGTACCCCTTAAACACAACCACACTTTTGCATATGACTCCCCTAAACTTATACCCTATTCTAAAAATTCCCCCAGATAAGCATGTTAACCTTAAAATGATGCTAACTCTAAGAGGCTATTTCCTTGTCGTTCGACTTCTATTATATGGGGTTTTTTTCCCATGTATGCATTTTCTGAAAATACCTCACGATAAAGAGTAATGGGGGTTTGAAAGAAAGGTTTCGGGCAAACAATGTGTGGCAACCATCCTAAAGATGAGAATGGCCATTTCGATTAACAAGAGTGATAGATATAGGCAAAGATAATCCAAATGTTAATTTTTTACCATAGCTAAGCATTTCAAATCCATAAGAAAGAGAATAAGGTTCATTTTAGTCCAAATATTCATAGGATTGGTTTCAGTTCAAGCAAAATTCAACTAACACCATGAAGCATAAAGCGGTCAATTCCAAGCATGGATTTTCCAAATCCGAAAAATGGTTCAAGCATCATTCTACTATTAACTATGGTGCTACATTTCAAGAAAAACATCAAGATTCACAAGGAAATGCAATCATTATTCCCTATGAAAATATAACCTAAGATGAGAATGGAATGAAGCTAAATGCAATATTTTTTTAGATTTTTGAAAAAAAATCGTTTTTTATGGATTTTTGTAAACTTTAGCTATTCACAATGCAAATGCTTGATAAGATGAAAAATCGAAACTAAGTTAGATAAGGTTCCTGCTCCAAACTTAATTCACATGGTCCCTTGTGTGAAAAAGAATTTGGAGGGAAAACCGAAAACAAAAGAAATAAAAGCTGATGGAAATGCATGTATGTACAACGGTGTCGAGGCGTACCTTAATTGTCGCTGTCGTGCGGACCAACTGAGTCATCATCTATTGAAAGAGAGGAGAGATTATCGGGGACTGGGGACTGGCCGGTCTGTGTACCATCCACTAAACACCATCCACGCAATATCATCCACGGAACACCATCCACGGAACACCATCCACGGGACGCCATCCACGGGACACCATCCATGGAACATCATCCACGGGATACCATCCGCAGAACACCATCCACGTAATATCATCAACAGAACACCATCCACGAGACACCATCCATAGAACATCATCCACGGGACACCATCCAAAGAGCACAATCCACGGGACACCATCCACGGGATACCATCATGTGTACTGGTTTTCCTTTAAGCACTTCAAAACCTATGTAAATCTCCACTCAAACATATCCCAAGTGTTATGACACCCAAAATCAGTCACAAACAAACTTAAAAACTAAAGAAATACTCAAATCAAATATATATACAAAGGATACCATAAGATTCCCTCCCAAGTGGGCTTGTATTAACTCTCTAAGCTTGACCTTCCTTCTTGAGTCAAGTTTGGTTACAATCCGGAGGAGTTGTAGAACCACCTTTATCAACTAACTTCCATGACAAATTGCTTGGAACCTTTGACTTCTTTTTATCCTTCTCAAAGCTAGTCTTACCATTGCTAGCTTCTTCTAAGATTTCATTAGCAAAGGTATCTCTTGTTTTTACCCAATAAGTTTGTCTATCAAAGGTGGGTTTCTTCTTAGTTCCCTTGATGTCATACCTTTGAGCTCGATTCTTCCAAATGTGGAGATCAATCCTCCCTTTCTTGACATCGATTTTAGCTCCGACAGTGGCTAGGAAAGGTTTCCCTAAGATAAATGGATCTTTTAGTTCTTCTTGCATCTCTATGACAACGAAGTCCGTGTACACCTTAGCATCCCCTATCTTCAGCGGAACATCTTCTAGTATTCCAACCAAAGTTTTCACGGATCTATCCGCAAGCACCAAGGAGAGTTCACATGGTTTGAAGGATGTATGACCAAGTTTGTTCGCAACTGATAATGGCATGAGAATCACACTTGCTCCAAGGTCACATAAACTCCTCTCACATTCAAGCGGTCCCAAGGTACAAGGGAGAGTGAAACTTCCCAGATCTTCAAGCTTTTTAGGGATTGCCTCCTTAGGAACTTTTTCACCCTTCTCGTTCTTGAGCTTAATCATTCCTTATAAATCATTTAGCTTTCCTTCATTTTAGATTTAAAATTGTTGCTATAAAGAGGGTTTTCCATGAATTCATCAATGAGTGAGACGTTTTCCGGGACTTCCTTCATTTCCTTCTCTAATTGAGCTTTATACTTTTCCAATAGTTGTTTATTGATTCTACCCGGAAATGGAAGTTTAGGAACATAATGTAAAGGTTCAAAGACTGGTGCCTCGAATGTGGAACTCCTCTCGTCATTGGCTACCTTTATGTCTTCTTGAGCATCTTCGATTGTTTCTTTGGGTTCTTTTTTCTCTACAACTTTTTAATTGGAGTTCACCTTGTTTTTAGCAAGAATGAATACCCCTCCACCTAGTTTCTCATTGTCCTCAATGAGATTTTGTGGTGGTAGTTGATTAGCAATTCTTAGGTAGATAACATTGACATACTCTTTTTGGTTTGAATAAGAACTACTGGAAGATTGACCCATTGAGCGCTTTGAAAAAGAACAAAGTTGTGCTATTTGGTTATCAAGGACCTTTAGATGAGAGTAGACACCTTCAAATTTGGCAACTTTGGTGTCTAACTGATGTGATCGTGGATGGACCTGACGAACCAGAACCTGAACCGGAGCTTGAACCGAAGCAAATTGAACCTGAAGGAAGGATCACGAGATCAAAGGCAAGAGAGCTAGCAAATCAAGCCCACATGATGCTACATCCAGAGCTAGAAGATCAAGCCTGCGACATGTACCAACTGTTCAGGCTTATCAATCCAGAAGAACCAGATTTCTGATCGGTTAGCTAAGTGGGTAATTCCTGCACTCTTTTTTCCTTAGTCGAGATGATCGCTTTTTCCCGCATTGGGTTTTTGGTCAATCACTAAGGTTTTAACGAGGCAAGTTATCCACTTCCGTTAAAAATTTCTAAGAAGAATTTGGCATAAGTATTTTTAAATACTTGGCGAAAATAATAAAGCCTTTTAGAAGCTAACACTTGCCTTCCAAGGCACATCTTCTAGAAGCTTTCTTTTTATTTCACAAACCTTGTTGGCTTTCTTCGAACCTTTGTTGTTTTTCTTTTAGAAGCTTGCGCGCTTTGTAGTTCAGGCTTATGTTACAAAGCCCTAAGGCTCATGTGCCTATAAATATATTTCGAACCCCTCTTGTTTTATTTGGGAAGATTTAACTTAAAAATCAGATTTTTTTGGAAACACTTCTACCGAAACCTTGCTCATAGAATTGAGAATTCTGGTTATTCTATTTCTATAATAGATTCAGAAAACCTTCTTGAATGTTTGTCTAATTCATAAGACAAATAATTCTTTCTATTCTTCTTTACATTCCCTCTTTGTTCGAAATCACCATAAAAAACCAGCCTTGCAATTTCATATTCCATTCGATCATATCAACAATCATCGTCTGACAAGTCTAGACCATAAGTCTCGGCCTCTTTTGCATTCCACAACCATCAAAGCATCAAATCTAAAACCATCGGACCACCTTGCATCAAAATTCATCCGAAACTTGGAGCTCAAGTTGCTGTCCAAGTTCATCAAATCGTTGCATCATTGTTTAACCAAAGAGATCATCTAGCCTTTCATTTAGAGTTGATCCAGGATCATATCATGTGGTATCAGAGCCAACTTTGTACCCAAAGGCTGAGAAAAACCCTAGCCCTAATCTTTTCTATTTACTGTCGAAAGTTTTTTGTTTTTGTTGCTAAGAACCCTAGGTTGTTAGTTTGTTTAAATCCATCTAGTTTAGTTTCAAGAACCAGAATCTTGCAATCGAATTAGGTTGTTAGTTTGTTTAAATCCATCTAGTCTAGATTAAAGAATCAGAATCTTGAATTGAATTAGGTTACCAATTTGTTTCTTTATTAGTTGCATATAGAACAATTAGAAGTTTCTGAATTATTGAAATCTGGAATCGAAATCTTTTTATGTTGTTGATTGATTTGTGAGAACCCATAACTTGTGCAAGTTTCTTAATATTTCAGTTACCATGGAACTCTCTGCAGAAGCTATGGAGTCCCTGAATCGGTTGATGAGTCAACAAATCAAGACAACAATGCCATCTTGTTGCAACAGATAGAACTACTCAATCAGAAAGTGGATACAATGAAGTTAGAAAAAAAGAAAAGAAGTCGAAGTGATGGAAACTCATCCCCAACTCCTACACCTTCAGAATTCAACCAGATTGCTAAAGGAAAAGGACATATAGGAGAGTCCTCTAGACCGATCAATGAAGTTCCAACATTCAGAACCAAATCTGGTCCGAAAGTAACAAGGGACCGAGAACAAAGTCATGGGACAGATCTTGCATCTTCTGAGGAAGAAGAAATGTTAGACCATAGCTATGGTAGCACCATACGACATAGAGTTCCAAGGCCTAACCGAGACTTCCTTGATCCTGCACATCAGCAGTAGAAGCATATCAAGATCAAGTTCCCATCATTCCTAGGCACGAATGAACCTGAAGTCTATCTAGATTGTGAAAGGAAGATGGAATCCAACTTCCTATGCGAAGGAACATACAACATAAACAAAGACAAAATCGTTGTTTCGGAATTCAGTGATTATGCTTTGTTATGGTGGGAACAATTGGGAGTTGTTAGAGCAAGATCTCGAGAGCCTCCCATAACTACTTGGGATGAGCTAACGGCTCAGATAAGCTAGTTCAAGGAACAAGAACCATTCGAGATTTCTTTCAAGAGCTTGAAACTCTCTTAATTCGAGCTGATCTAAGTGAAGGTGAAGAAATGTTCATGTCTCGGTTTCTAGAAGGTCTTAACCGAGATATCCAAGACAAGTTAGAGCTTCAAAGTTATCAAGACATGGAAGAGATGGTTCACAAGGCTGAACTAATTAAAGCTCAGAACAAGAGGCGGTTTGTCAAGACAAGCTTTGCACCACCAGCCTCAAAACCGAAGTAATTCTCTACTCCAAAGCCAAGTTTCAATCCGAAACCAGCTCAACATAGAGAAGAGAACCGAAACACTGAGGTAAAACCGAGATCTGGAACTACCTTAAATCAAACTTGGTGTTTCGGGTGTCAAGGCATGGGACATTATGCAAGAGAATATCCCAACAAGAAAGTATTTCTTCTCAGAGAGGATGGAGAGATAGTTCCTGAAGAAGAATCAGACATTGGGTCCGAAACTGAAGAAGAAGAAGAAGCATTAGCAGCTGTAGGTGAATTGTTGGTTACAAGAAGAACTCTAAGTGTGCAAAATCAGATTGAAGAAGCATGCCAAAGAGAGAATCTATTCCACACTCGATGTTTCATACAATCCAAGGTCTGTTCTTTGATAATTAATGGTGGAAGATGTACTAATGCAACTAGTGAAGTTATGGTTTAGAAGCTCAATCTGAAAACTATTCCTCATCCACATCCATATAAGCTACAATGGCTTAATGATGGAGGAGCTCTAACCGTAACCCACCAGGTCCTAATCAATTTTTCGATTGGGAAGTATGAAGATGAAGTGCTTTGTGATGTTTTGCCTATGGGGTCAAGCCATGTTCTTTTGGGAAGTCCTTGGCAATCAGATCGGAAAGTCATACATGACAGGTTCACAAACAAGCACATTTTCGAGTTTAAAGGTAAAAGAATCATGCTGGTTCCACTTACTCCTACTGAAATCTATCAAGATCAGATGCAAATCAAGCAAAAAAGAAAAGGAGAAGATTTCGACCAGCCTCTACATAAACCACAATGAGTTTTCTAAACTCTATGACTCTGAACTTACTTGCTTTTTATTCATCTGCAAAGATGCTATTGAAATCTCTAACCCAACACAAAAATTTACGAGTGAAATGAATGAGATATTGCAGGAATACAGTGATGTCTTTCCAGATCGATCTAGTTCCCGGTTCAGCTCTACCAAACCGACCAGCATATCGTACCAATCCAACTGAAACCAAAGAGCTTCAGAAGCAAGTTGAAGAGCTTCTAAGCAAGGGACAAATCCGAGAATCCCTTAGTCCATGTGCTGTCCCGGTTTTGCTTGTACCAAAGAAAAACGGAACCTGGTGAATGTGTGTAGATTGTCGAGCCATCAACAACATAACGGTGAAGTACCGACATCCAATCCCGAGATTGGATGACATGCTAGACGAGCTAAGTGGATCAACAATCTTCATGAAGATCGATTTAAAGAGTGGTTATCACCAGATAAGGATGAAAGAAGGTGATGAATGGAAGACGACATTCAAGACTAAACAAGGACTTTACGAATGGTTGGTGATGCCATTCGGTCTAACAAACGCCCCAAGCACATTCATGTGCCACATGAATCATGTCCTTAGGAGATTCATCGGAGTATATGTGGTGGTATACTTCGATGATATCCTCATCTACATCAAGGGTTTGTAAGAACACTTAATTCATATCAAATCTATTTTGGATGTTTTAAGAGCTAAACACTTACTTGCAAATCGAGCCAAGTGCTCATTTTGTACTAATGAAGTTGTCTTTTTAGGCTTTGTTGTTAGTGCAGAAGGAGTTAAATTAGATGATGAGAAGATCAAAGCCATCAGAGATTGGCTGAGCCAAACCAATGTCAGCGAAGTCCAAAGCTTTCATGGATTAGCTGGGTTTTACCGAAGATTTGTTCGTGATTTTAGCACCTTAGCAGCCCCTCTTACCGAGATTATCAAGAAAGATGTCGGTTTTAAGTGGGAGGAACAACAAGAACTAGCATTTCAGTCTTTAAAAGAGAAGCTTATCAATTCACCTATTTTAATATTGCCTGATTTTATGAAAACGTTTGAGATTGAGTGTGATGCTTCTGGTGTAGGAATAGGTGTTGCTCTAACTCAAGATAAGAAGCTTGTGGCGTTCATTAGTGAAAAGTTAGGAGGTTCTACAATGAACTACCCAACCTATGACAAGGATCTCTATGCACTTGTTAGAGCTCTACAAGTGTGGCAGCACTATCTATGGCCAAAGGAGTTTGTGATCCACATCGATCATGAATCAATAAATAATCTCAAAGGTCAGAAGAAGTTGAACAAAAGACATGGATGCTGGATCGAGTTCATTGAGACATTCCCATATGTTATATAGTACAAGAAAGGTAAGGACAATGTAGTCGAATATACATTGTCCCGAAGGTACACTCTTCTTTCTACTTTGACATCTAGAATCTTAGGATTCGAACATGTACAAGACCTATATGAGGCTGATCCAGACTTTAAAGATATATATGTCAAATGCTCTAAGTTTGCTTTTGAGAAGTTTTTTAGGCAATCATGTTATATCTTTTTCTGCAACCTATTGTGCATTCCCCGAGGATCAATCCGAGAATTATTGGTGAGAGAAGCTCATGCTGGAGGACTTTCTGGTCACTTCGGAGTGACTAAAACACTTCTCGGACTTCAATCTAAGTTCTACTGGCCGAACATGAAGAAGAATGTTGAGAGGATTTGCTCAAGCTGTTCAATGTGCAAACTAGCCAAAAGAAAATTGCAGCCAAACGGGTTATATACTCCTCTCCCTATCCCTTATCAACCTCGGACTGATATATCCATATATTTTGTGATTGGTTTGCCTCATACCATAGATGGTCGAGATTTGGTATTTGTTGTTGTTGACAGGTTCAGTAAGATGGCACACTTCATAGCTAGCCACAAAACCAATGATGCTGTGAGTGTAGCTAATCTGTTTTTCAGAGAAGTTGTAAGGCTACATGGAATGCCTTAGACAATAGTTTCATACCGTGACACGAAGTTCGTAAGTCATTTTTGGCGAACTCTCTGGGCGAAACTAGGAACAAAGCTCAAATTCTCTACAACTTGTCATCCACAAACCGATGGACAAACAGAAGTTGGCAACAGATCATTGTCAACGCTCTTAAGAGCCATGATCAAAATCAAGTTAAAGGCGTGGGAAGACTGCTTGCCTCACGTGGAGTTTGCTTACAATCACGCTAAGCATTCTTCAACTTTATTTTCTCCGTTTGAAATATTTAATGGCTTTAATCCCAATTCCCCTCTAGACTTGATTCCTTTGCTGAGAAAGAACGTTGCAGTGTTGATGGTAAAAGGAAAGTTGAGGAGATCCGGAAGCTACATAAACAAGCTAGGATTAACATATAGAAGAAGACGCAGCAATACCAAAAGTATGCCAACAAAGGACGAAAGAAGTTGCTGTTTGAAGTTGGAGATTTAGTGTGTCTTCATCTGCGCAAAGAAAGATTTCCAGAAGAGAGAAAATCCAAGCTGAAGCCGCGTGTAGATGGACCCTTCGAAGTCATTCAGAAGATCAACGACAATGCCTACAGACTCGACTTAAAAGGGAAGTCCCAAACCTCTAGTTCATTCTATGTTTCTGATTTGATTCCTTTTATTGCAGATTCCGATTTGAGGTCAACTCATTTTCAAGAAGGGGAGGATGATGTGATCATGGATGGACCTGACGAACCAGAACCTGAACCGGAGCTTGAACCGGAGCAGCTTGAACCTGAAGGAAGGATCACGAGAATAAAGGCAAGAGAGCTAGCAAATCAAGCCCACGTGATGCTACATTCAGAGCTAGAAGATCAAGCCTGCGACATATACCGACTGTTCAGGCTTATCAATCCAGAAGAACCAGATTTCTGATCGATTAGCTAAGTGGGTAATTCATGCACTCTTTTGTCCTTAGTCGAGATGATCGCTTTTTCCCGCATTGGGTTTTTGGTCAATCACTAAGGTTTTAACGAGGCAAGTTATCCACTTCCGTTAAAGCTTTCTGAGAAGAATTTGGCACAAGTATTTTTAAATACTTGGCGAAAATAGTAAAGCCTTCTAGAAGCTAACACTTGCCTTCCAAGGCACATCTTCTAGAAGCTTTCATTTTATTTCACAAACCTTGTTGTTTTTCTTAGAACCTTTGTTATTTTTCTTTTAGAAGCTTGCACGCTTCGTAGTTCAGGCTTATGTTAGAAAGCCCTAAGGCTCATGTGCCTATAAATATATTTCGAACCCCTATTGTTTTATTTGGCAATTTTTAAGTTAAAAATCATATTTGTTTTGGAAACACTTCTATCGAAACCTTGCTCATAGAATTGAGAATTTTGGTTATTCTATATCTGTAATAGATTCATAAAACCTTCTTGATTGTTTGTCTAATTCATAAGACAAACAATTCTTTCTATTCTTCTTTCCATTCCCTCTTTGTTCGAAATCACCATCAAAAACTAGCCTTACAATTTCATATTCCATTCGATCATATCAACAATCATCGTCGGTCAAGTCTAGACCATAAGTCTCGGCCTCTTTTGCATTCCACAACCGTCGAAGCATCAATCTAAAACCATCAGACCACCTTGCATCACAATTCATCCGAAACTTGGAGCTCAAGTTGTTGTCCAAGTTCATCAAATCGTTGCATCATTGTTTAACCAAAGAGATTGATCCAGGATCATATCACTAAGGCTTTCAAATTAGAGGTAATTCCCTCAATCTTGGCATTAAGATCATCTGTTTTGGCATTCATATCCTTCTCTAAGACACCAAACTCAATTGCATTCTTTCCTTGTCCCTCAAATATTTGTCTCAACAATTGATTGGTTTGATCACTAGAGCTAGAGGTTGAAGAACTTCCTTGAGCATGTTGTTGTTGATTGGTTGAAGGATGAAAGAAACCTTGAGGTTTGTTGTTGAATAATTGTTGCTTTGGTTGAAATACACCTTGGTTGTTGAATTGAGGTTTAGGTTGAAAACCTCCTTGTTGTTTTGGCTTTGGAGGATTGACTGGATCTTGTGGGTTAACCACATTTTTGTTGTGGTAAGAGAGATTTGGATGTTGTTGATAGTTGTTGTAACCTTGTTTGTACCCTTGGTTACCAACATAGTTGAACTCCTCTTGAGTAGCATCTTGTTGTGGTTGGTATTCCTCTTCAACATCACTTATAAAGTTAACCACACCTTGTTGAGAAAGGATGAATTTCTCCAACTTGTCTTCTAGTGATTTGATATCCTTCTTGTAGCTATCATCTCTACCACTTCCAACATCATGAACCGTTCGATCATAATCTTCTCCATAGTTTATGTTATTGTGGGCAAGATTTTTAGCAAGCACTAAACCATCGACCTTATTTTGGCAAAAGTAATTCCCTTGACTTGTAGTGTCCAACATTATCCTATACTTGGGTGTAACACCTCTATATAAGGTACTGAGTAGGCTTTCACTGGAGAATCCATGATGTGAACATTGAATAGTGTAGCTTTTGAATCGTTCCCAAGCTTCACCAAATGACTCATTGCCTCTTTGAACAAAACCGGAGATCTCATTCCAAAGTCTAGCAGTTCTTATAGTAGAGAACAACTTCGAGAGAAATGTCTTCTTACAACCATCCCATGTCTCAACCATTTCGCGAGGTAAATTCCTCTCCCAAGTGCGAGCTTTTTCACCCAAAGAGAAGGGGAACAATCGTAATTTGAATGCGTCCTCGGTGACTCCATTGATCTTCACCGTGATACACAACATGTCAAAATGGTCGAGATGATCCAATGGGTCTTCTATTGGTAGACCATGGAACTTGTTAGATTGGACCATGTTGATGAGACTAGACTTTCTCTCAAAGTTTTTGTTAGCAATAGGTGGAGGTTAAATGCCGATTCGTTGGCCATGAGAATTTAGTGCATCATTAGCTCCAATGGTCCGTGCTTGTGGTGGAGGTTGAGGTGGAACTTGATTGTGTTCGCCGATATTGTCTTGTTGGTGGTTTTGTTGGTGCGCCATCTCTAAATCCAAACGTTGGATATGAGCAATGCTTTCTTGTTCTCTTGTAGCTCTTGTGTGTTCTCTTTCAAGTGCTCTTATGTCGTCAACTAGGGGTAGAAGGTGGGTTGGTCCTCTACTTCTTGAAGACATGCACCTAAAGATGCATAAACAAAGAAAGTAAAGAAGTTAGTAATGAAATGTTAAAGAACTTAGTCCCAAACAAATTCAAAATTCTAATGGCTAATTAAGTTCCCGAGTTGGCAACGACGCCAAATTCATAAACAAGATTTTTTAATTCTGTGTATAATCAAGTACTCTAAGACTACTTAAGTGTTGATGTAGTACTTAAGTGTCAAATCCAAATCGGAAGCAATCAACACATTAAAACCTATGAGAATTTAACTTAGTTTAAGAAAATAGGGATTTTTGATTTAAAGCTAACATCCTAAATAAACATGAAACATAAAAGTCAATAAGAAGTCAAAGATATAAAAAGTCAACCAAATTAAACAAAAGTCAACAAAGATTAAGTTTTAAACAAATATTAAAAGCTAAGCAAATGGGTTTATCTTATTGACTTAGGTGATCAAGTGAAGCTCTATGATGCTAAATACAATCATTTAATGTTAATCCTTGGTCTAAGATTTCCAATTAAAGACTAATCCACTCCCATGGTAATAATCAATTTTCTAATCATGCAACTTAAACAATCCCTTGAAAAGTTACACTCAAAGAAAGCATTAAGGTCTAATCCATACAACCACTAAACTAAGTAACAGAATCCCTTGGTTAGGCCTCATTTAGCATTCAAAAGTTGGTTCAAGCATTTCATCGAACACCTTTCGGGCAATAAACTACTTACGATCTAGAAATGAATGATCAAGTCAAATCTAGCATTAATCACACCTATCGAATGAAGATTTAAGTAAACTAAGCCCTTAGAATCATATTCCAACACCTAATCACCTCAATCTACCCTACCCATTTTCCTAATGAGAACGACTCACTAAGCATGATACAAACACAAAACTTCATAACAAGAGTGTGTTTCATCATGATCTTAATAAGATTGAACAAGAAAATGAACAAGAAACAAAGAAGAAATTAGATTTAAGCAAGATTCAAGTTTTCACAAGAGAGGAGACTAGAACAAAAGTAGAGTGAGTGTTCTCAATAAGAAAAGAAGATAAGATAAGACCTAATTAGGTGTAAGTGGCTTATATAGTTCCCTAAAAATATTGGGTTAAAAATTGGAGAAATAAGAAATGTTGACTTTTTTTACTTCTTTTACCTAGTACCGGTTTTCCTAAACCGATATGCTCTTATGTGGCTTTTGTTCTGAATGCTGCTAGACACACCTTCAATGCAGGGTCCATAACTATCTGAAATTTAAAGCTATGATGGCAAGCAATAGCTCTTTGGAAAGCTCATGCAAAGGGCTAAAAATGTTATGACAAACGTCTTCTCCTAATTCGCAGTGGAAGATGGTGTAAAAGATGCATCTTTGGAGCGGACAATTTGGAGCTTCGAATCTAGTGAACCATAGCTTTGTCGGCTTATATCTTGCAATTCCCTGGGGCGTTTAGGGTGATTTTTGGCTTGTTGGAAATCTAGAATGCATGGATACAAGATTCTTCAAGATGCTATGATGAAATTTTCATTGTAATATCTCCAAATTGTTTGATCTTTAAGGCTTGTTGTTTTGATCCCTATGAAGTCCATTTTTGGCTCTTTTGCATCCAATTGATCTCTCTTTTGAATGTATTCACCTTCAACACCTGAAACATGAATATGATATGTAAATGCACCCTATATATGCCTAAATACAAGTGAATCTACCTAAAATGAGTATGAAATGAGAGTTAAAATGCATCAAAATCACAATATATCAAACTTCTCTACAGACTTCAATTGGAGCATCAAGGTCACGCTCATCATTGATTATCATGTTATGTAAAATTATTTCAGCAGTAACTTGTGTTTGTAAATCAGCTGTAACTTGTGTTTTTAAGTCAGTCGTTATCACATAAATCAACCAGATTTATGTAAGTAAGTCGTAACCTGTGGTTGATTTATGCCCGTAAGTCAGCCAATTTCTCATAAGTCAACCGCATTATGTCATAATTTATTAAGAATATGATAATTTTATAATCGTTTTTTCATTGTATTATCAAATCAAGTCATAATAGATTAAAATATGAGAATTTAAGAATGACTTTTGCATTGTATTATCAAATCATGTCACAATGTGGGAATCTTTTAATGACTTTTCATTGTATTATCAAATCATATCAGATTAGATTGAAAAATATGACAATCTTTTTTTTTAAGAATATGAGAATCTTTGAAACATTTTTTTGATTCATCAAATCACACTATAATATAGTGGGCAAAGTGAGCAAATTGATTATTATCTATATATAGCAACTTTGGTTTTCTAGTTTTATCCAAATCATTGCACAATTATATTTGCACCTTTTTCTTCTTCTTGGTTACTTTATTTATGAAAATGTCATTACGTTCTACTGGATATACTCAAGAAGAAGATAAATAATAAAGTCAAGTTTATATGGAAATATCTCAAGACCCGATCAAGGGTGTTTATCAATCATCCGATCAATTTTGGTCTCGTGTGGCGGGGGCTTACGAAAATGGAAAAAAATGAAACTTGGAGTGAACGAATGGCGCTTGTTATCAATTCTTAAAAAGAAGGAAATAAACAACTTTTGGAACAGTTAAAGAACACAAGTGCACAAACACAACATCATTTAGAGATTCAAAATAAGAATTATGATTTGAAAAAGCGAAAGGAAGAAAACAAAATCTTGTTTCATGATGTGAACTCCATACAAGATCCTAATATTTGTGCATACATTGAACCTAAACAAACTCAAATTTCACAGAAAAGAGGTGCACAACAACAAACTCAACAATCTCTTCAAACATCAAATCCATTCGGAGAATATTTTCAAGATTTAATTGGATCTGGAAGTGATTTACCGGATTTATAATTGTGAATTTGTGATGTAATATGTTTATTTGGGTTTAGTTTTTATATTAATTACGTATTTTGAATTTTACTTTTGTAGTGTTTTTGTAATCTTTATTTCTATTTTTCTATTTAATATGTATTTTTATTATATTTTAATGTATAAAATTAAGTAGATAACTTTATAACATAAAATTGGGTAATATGACTATGAATATTTTGTTTAAGAATGAATTAAAAATAAAGTTAAAGTAAAGGACTAATTTACAATTAAAAAACTTCATCTTAAAAAAATGAAGCAATGAAAAGTGGTGCTTTAAATTTGAAGCAACACTATTCATTGCTTCATTTTGAAGCAAGAAATGAAGCACCACTGGATATGCTCTAAGAAATATAAAAATAGTGTGATTTCAACATTTGACTATTAGTTAAACAAAAACCCCTTTTGAAACAAATAGTTAAAATCATCATTTGCCTCGTAGCCGCGTTTGACATCGGTAACGTAGTAAGACATCATTTCACCCATAATATCACATTATAAATGTGTAAGAAAACATCGTAGCCACGTTTGCCCTCAGTAACTTTATTTTAGATATCATTTGTATTAAAAAATTTAATGATTGTGCTGTTAATTTCTCTATTATTAACCCATTTTATCTATATTTTCCAAATTTCAATACTTAACTTTTCAATTTATTATACTACTCCATTAATGAACTATAGAAATATGTGTTTCTACGCAAAAGGTGTAATTGCGTATTTTTGGAAAGAAAAAAGCAATAATTAAAAAGTAAAAAATCAAGTAATATGAAACAAAAAATGATATTTAGAAAATCAAGTATTGAGTAACAGAGGGAGTAAGAAATAATTTTGCTCGGTTATAAAAATTTTGTGATATTAGTGTAATACGAAGAGGAGGACATATTTAGCTTAATTTGCAAGAAAAAGATATCTTACTAAACGGCTGGTGGTGTTTTTGGTGCATGTATGAGTTACATTTTTACCATACAACTGAGTTATGTTTATTTTAGGGATGAGTTATTTTATTTTACGGCTGAGTTATCTTACTAAAAGGCTGGTTTTTTTGTGCATGTTTGTTATACGGCTGAGATATACAAATGTAAAAAACTTAAAATACTTGATATACAAACTCAAACATAACTACTTGTTCAAGCCAAACTCTTGTTAACATCCACTCGGGCTTCTCCCGGCAAAGCTCCCAAGTCTTCTTCAACATACGCATGTGGGTTTGGTAAACCCTTTTTCCCACCATATCAAAATATGTCCAAACTGTCCTAGTACGTGTCAGTTCCCACCTGTTTTTTTCCTTCACAAAAGGACATAACAAAAGGGTTAGTGTTGTTTTTGTATCTATGGAAGGAAACCCAATTGATGCTTACAGCGAGTATAAGAAACCATCATCCCTTATAATCATCGGGAATCAAGCGGTAAGTTGGCCACGCATAAATCCATCCTTGTTCAAGAATTGGAGTGAATGCCTTCACAAGATCGTATAGAAATTTAAATCACATAACACTACTATTGTGAGGATTTTTACTGAGACCAGGGTTTAGCACAGGGAGTTTTTCCTAATCAGCATAACTATTAATGGCATTGACACTACTCTGTAAGCTGGAGAAATAAGGAGGAACAACCGAGGAAACCCAATTGATGCTTACAGCGAGTATAAGAAACTATCATCCCTTATAATCATCGGGAATCAAGCGGTAAGTTGGCCACGCATAAACCCATCCTTGTTCAAGAATTGGAGTGAATGCCTTCACAAGATCGTATAGAAATTTAAACCAAAGAACACTACTATTGTGAGGATTTTTACCGAGACCAGGGTTTAGCACAGGGAGTTTTTCCTGATCAGCAGAACTATTAATGGAATTGACACTGCTCTGTAACCTGGAGAAATAAGGAGGAACAACCAAAAAATTCGACATATCTGAATTGATTTGGTAACATAAAGACATAGGGTGAAGAGGGTAACCATAGAGTATGGTAACAAAAAGACAGGGAGTAAAGAGGGTAACTATATAGAGGGAAATAAGAAGACGAGACGTCGCGAGTCTAAAGGAAAAAATGTTTTAAAAAATTTCCCACAAAAAAAAAAATCCGACACATCACGAGTTTAGAGTTTAGGGTTTATTGTTTATAATTTACTATAGAATATATATATATATATATATATATATATATATATATATATATATATATATA
>OVBE01006965.1:0-19089 GCA_900406425.1 Iberis pinnata | reverse complement strand
TATATATTAATTTAAGTACTTCAATAATATACCAAAAAAAGTTCATGTTTCAAAATACCACACTTCCAATTATTCTAAAATATCACTAAAATATTTTTTTTCAGAAGTATCACAAAAATAAAATTGAATTTTTGTGGAATATAATTAAATTTTTGGTTTTAGGTTCATTAATTAGAGTTTAAGTTTACTTTTCAAGGGATGATGGATTAGTTTTGAGAATTTACGGTTTAAAGTTGAAGTTTTAAAGGTATTATAAATTTTCACATTATGAGAGAAAAATATTTTTTGGTATTTTTGAACAATTTTGAATATAAGTATTTTTTGAACATAAACGAAAAATGTACCATTTTTAAGAAATTTTCAATTAACTTTTATGTCTATCTAAAATTATTTTATAGGTGGAATTCATATTACAATCATATTAATAATATATATAAATGAAAATTAGCATACACGAATAACTAACTGATCTAAAGTAATAATAAAAGAAAAACAAGTTTCAAAAATAAAACTACAAAAAACAATAATGTGAACGAAATAAAAAACTTTAACTTTGAATTAGTGGGTTTAAAAAAAAAAATTAAGAATGATTTAGAGTAAAATCAAATTTACGTAGAAAAAAAAAATAAAAATTTATAAAAGTTAAGTGGGGTCAACTGATCTACTCCTGTGTATATACCTCCGCCAGTGATTGAGACCAAAGAACTAACTAGTGTTTATCTGTTGTAGTAACAAGAAAGTGATAGTTTGTAATACAATTACTTTTTGGGGTCATTAGTTGTCTATACATTAGTAGCCATGTAATTAAGAATCTAACCATATACATATATTATTAGATTTTCAAGCATAAATATATAGATATATTATCTCATTTTTAACCCCTCTCTCTCACCCCTTTTTCTTATTTGTTTTTTTATTTTATTTTGGAAATTTCACACATCACTTTATTTTTCAAATATATACATGTAAATTAAAATAATTAAAATGAAAAAGTTACCTAAAAAACACATGATTTTTTCTACATCAACCAAGATTAAAATTTTTCAAAACGATTAAAGTAGTGATTAGTAAAATATAAATCCCAAATATAAACACTAAACACACATATAAATTCTAAACCCTAAACCCAAATATAAACCCTAAACCCAAAATATCAATTCTAAACCCAAAATATAAACTCTAAAAACCCAAAGTATAAACCCTACACCCAAAATATAAACCCTAAACAAAAAATATAAACCATAAACACAAAATATAAATCCTAAACCCAAAATATAAACCCTAAACCCAAAATATAAACCTAAACCCAAAAATATAAACCCTAAAACAAAAATATAAACCCTAAAAAAAATATAAACCTTAAACCAAAAATATAAACCCTAAACCAAAAATATAACCCTAAACTCAAAATATAAACCCTAAACCCAAAATATAAACCTTAACCCAAAATATATACCCTAAACCCAAAATATAAACTCTAAACTCTATAATATAAACTCTAAACCCCAAACAACCTAAACCCCAAAATATAAACCCTAAACCCAAAATATAAACCCTAAACACAAATGTCTAAACCATAAACTCAAAATATAAACTCAAAACCTAACAATATATAAATCAGTAGGCCTACTACCTGAAGTGAAGTGAGTAGGTAGTATATTATAGAAAGAGATGTGAACAAAAAATAAAAAAGTGAGAGGCACGAGTGAAAGAGAGTGAAAGATAGACTCAAGGGTAAATAAGGATTAATAAGAAACAAACATCAACACCTATAGCATAAGTGTTAAATAACTAATTATTTTAGGTTATTCGTTTCAATTCCCCTGCTTTTTGTAACTATGAATTTATTAAAAATATTAAAGCTCTTATTTGATGTTTTATGAGATATCATAGAATCTTATAGTTTTAAGATTCGGCTTTATCTTTTATATTATTTGGCTTTATCTGTTAGAAATTTTCCTTATCTTAGTTTGTTTATCATTTGGTTTTTGGTTTGTATAAATAGACGACCCAAGATTATTAATAAGATTAACCTAGTTTGATTACCAATTCTACATGGTATCAGAGCTAGAAAGATCTTAAAACCTAAAACACAAATCTCGAAAATTCTTCTTTATTCTAAAATTAAAAGAAGACATGATCTTCTTGTGCATTAAGCTTTGAAGATGTGATCTTCATCGTACGTGTGTTGTTTGTTACAAGACGTGATCTTCTTCAAATCGAACAAGGGGTAATTAAACCCCTCCTTCTTCACGTGTTAAAACACCCAGTTCAGGTGGAAACAATGTGGCTGCTAGAATCCACAATGTAATTTTGTCAACTTGATCTTAGTGAGAAATTCGATAATTCTTGTTTAATAAGAAAAATGATGCAACACAAACTAATATCAAAATGTATTTTATTTATTTGAATGAAATGAATACACTTGCGATTTTGGTTACAAATAATCTCGCCTAAAAGTGATTAGAAAATTGGCAAAAAAAGAAGATCCCTCTCTTTCTCACCCTTCATGCCTTTATAATCTCCTCCACTTAGCTAGGGTTGTTCCGATCTTCTCGGTTAGTTGCTCCTACTATCTCTTCTAATCCCTTCAAACTCCGAAACGCCTGGACCCGGTCATGACTTGCTCGACCTATGCTTGTATCCTTCTCAGTCCGATTGCGTTCTAGGTATTTAGCTGACCTTTTGTTGTACTCAGGTAGGCAACTTATTAGGTTTAAACTTTTGCGCTTAACACGTACTGAGTCGACTTCTTTTTGGGGGATGATACTAACTAAGGCAAAATCATGCTGAGGGGGTTTCGTCACCAACAAATTAGTCCTCAAGTCTCCCTATGAGCTTAGCGAATTGGATGACCTTCGAAAAGTAATTGGTGAATTTTTAGTAGGATTTTGAACCCCAAGATGGTCCTTGATCGCTACTGCCACTTCACATGCTCATACCACCTTTTCTGTTTTAATTTATAGAAAATCACTCAACTACCATAGAAAAGTTTGAAATAGACAAGAATACCATACATCTTTCAAAAATTACTAGAGTGCTTTCAATACCCTTGTAAATTACGATTCACAGCCTTTCTTATTTTTCTCTTAATTTTGTTAATTTATAATGAAAAAATCCACGTTACTAAACCGTATTCTAAATCATTAAATTGTATTCCACGTCAAGAAATCATTATACATATCAAATTTCTCAGTCGCTCAACTATTTCACTCTGACTAAAGAAAAAAAACAGTTTAGTGACCTAGTTATCGCGCTCGTCGTCTTCTCCGAAATCGTCATCGTCGAAATCTTATTGTGAACCCTCTCGTCAAAATTTCTGGTAAGTTTTGATTGATTCCCTTTGATATATGTTTCGAATGAGTTTGATTATGTTGCGGACGAGTTTGATTTATGTTGTGGCTGAGTTTGATTTATGTTACGACCGGGTTTAATTTCTTAAACACTCTTGTATTTTACATGGAGTAAATCCCTAAATGAAAACAAAAGTTTAGTTTCCCTACTTTTAACCATGGTCGTCTTCTCCGAAATCGTATTCACCCTCGTTGTGTTCTCCTGTATGTTGCGAGTGATTTTGACATATAATGCGACTGAGTTTGATTATTGTTAAGACTGAGTTTTAATTCTGATACGATTGAGTTTATATTCTGAAGTGACTGAGTTATTTTATATAGTGGTTGAGTTATATGTCTTATTGCTGTTGAGTTTTCATTATGATATGGCTGATTTTGTTTTCCATCGCAGCTGGGTTAGATGTCTGCCTCTGAATATGGCTGATTTATATTTTTCTTTTTATGATCTGATGTATGCCTCTGAATATCAAACATGGGATTACCCTCCAAGAGGCGAAGGCTCGTAAGGACCAAGCCCCGATGGATGTGGATCCCATTGAGGTCTCTGAGTCGTCACGTGGTGATTCCCGTCGGGAGAAAACTGTAGGCTCGCATAAGAAATCATCTCGTCCTCCTCCAATTCGACACAACACTCGTCATCTTGAAGCTCCTTCTGAGAAAAGAGCTTGCACGCAGGAATCTTCCCCAGTTGGTGCCCACAACTACAGTGGATTTTCTTTCAGCTTCACCTGGCCGAACCAGTCCTCTATTGTTGAAGAGGAAGACCTATGTGCTGAGCTGATATGCAAGCTCCGACTAGGCGGGCCCAAATTGTATAATCACATGTATCTCTCGGGGCAGAAGGAGTATGCGAAGTGGGCTCGTTCTTATGCCGAGGTACAAATTCTTCTTGTTATTCATTTCGTGCTTCACCCAGCCTTTTACTTTGACTAAGATGTACTTTTTTTTCTCAGACTGCAGCTCTGGCAAACCGACTGGTGGGGGTTTTGGACGAAGAGCTGAGGAAAGCGAGAAAGAACCCTGGGATGGAGCTGGTTGCGGACATAACAACTCGGGCTAATAATGCCCTTGCTGAGTCGAAAGCTGCAGTACGGAGGGTGGAAGTGCTGACTGATGAATACGACAAGCTAAATGGTGATGTCACTGAGCTGGAAGGTCTGAGGAGGGTGGATGCTCAGAGGTTTTGTGAAGAATTAGCCCGTTACGAGAACTCCAAAAAGAATATGAAGGACGAGGCGGCAAGCATGGCCCATGAATTAACGTCTATTCTTTTGGACGTAGATGATCATGTCGTGCAGAAGATAAAGAACAGAGAAAACAAGTTGAATGCAAGGTTTGCGAGGAGGATGGAGTGGGTCAAAGGGAAGGTTGTGAACGAGAGAGTGTATCAAGAGAAATTGGCAATCAACCAACCTGGATAAAACGGAAATCAAGTGCCGCCAGGACAACAAGAAGAAAATAGAAACCAAGGAGCTGGAAACGCCAATAAAGACGGTAGTAATGATGATCAAAACCCACCAATACAGACTCAAAACCGCCTACCTCACCAAGACAGGATACTAGTTGGCAATTTCAAAAACCTTGGAGCTTTCTAGCCAATAGGAATGCTCTCCAGCCTCACCAGCCTAAAGGACATGACTACCAGTTCCCATTTCAGCTTATCTAGTTGCTAAGGGAAAACCTTGTTCCATGGTTTGTCTACTGAGCATCCTATGGACCACATCAACAGCTTTGATGACATTTGCAGCACAACTCAGCTCAATGGAGTCTCTAAAGACTTCATGCATTGTAAGCTCTTCAACCACTCTTTTGCTGATAGAGCTCTCAGATGGCTTAAGTCGTTGCCGGCTAACTCCATAGAGACTTGGGATGAGTGTAAATCCAAGTTTCTAAATCACTTCTACACCTCCACCAGAACTAATAATATGGGAAACAAGATTTCTCAGTTTCAGCAAGGTCCGGTGGAATCTTTTTATGAAGCATGGGACATGTTTAAAGAGTACCTCCTGGACTGTCCCCATCATGGATTTTCTGAGCTGAACCTCCTCAATACCTTTTAAAGAGGTATCTATCATAAATATCAGCTCTCTCTAGACACAGCTAGCAACAGCGACTTTGTGACCAAACCCGTGAATAAAGCCTATAAGCTGATTGACAACCTTGCTGCTAGCAACAACAACCACTATCTTGAATATGATCGAAGCGGAAGGTCATCTAGTTCAGATTCTTCTTAACTTGCAGAGGTAAAAGAGCTTCTTGCTCACTTTCTTAAGAAACAAAATGAGAAGCTTGTCAGTTTTGCTGAGGATGTAGAAAAGGTTGAGGCTGATTGTTTTGCTATCAAAGATCCTGAGAACATAGAAAAAGTGAGCTATATCAATAGCCAAGGCTAAAGAGTCTACAATCAAGGCTACAATCCAGGTTACAACAAAGGTAATCTTTCTTGGAGGAGCACCAATGTAGCAAATCCTCAAGATCGGTCATATCCTCTCCAACAAAATACCTTTGTGCAGAAGTCTAGACAATCATTTGGCCAGAAATCAGGTGATTTTCAATAAGCCTCTCAGCCTGGTTTCCAACAAGCAGGTCAACCTCAGGTTCAGCAAGAAAACAAGATGAAGTTAATGTTAAAGCAGATCTTGAAAAGTCAGCAACAATCTGAGAAGAACCTGAACGTGAAGTTGGATAGCATGTATAATGATTTGAACAACAAATTCGAATCATTATCCACTCATATGAAGAAGTTGGATTTACAAGTAGCTCAGTCTTCAGAAGCCGTTAAAGGACAAGCTGGTGTTCGTCCTGGAAAGTGATAAACAAGACTTTTGAGTATCTTATCTAAACAAATGCCTTAAGTCTACTCATGTCATTGTAATACTTAAGGAATCAATCCAAATTCAGGAGGGTTTACACACTAATTCTATATAAACTTCATTTAGTCTAAGCTAATAAGATAATTGAGGTTTCAAACNTAAGCTAATAAGAGAATTGAGGTTTCAAACATCTTAAACATTCATAAACTAAACAAAAGAGCAAAAGTCAACAGCAAATAGAAAAGTCAACATAATTTAAAAGCTTGATATCAAATATAAGAAGCTCAAGACCTTGGAAGGAATGGTCATTCTCTCAAAGGAGTGTAGTGCAATCATCAAAAGGGACAATGCCCCAAAGAAACTTGAAGATCCAGGGAGTTTTACTTTACCTTGTGCTCTTGGACCTTTTACATTTGAAAATTGCTTATGTGATCTAGGAGCTAGTGTTAGCTTGATGCCATACTCCATTGCTAAGAAACTTGGTTTCTTTTCCTTGAAACCTTGTAGGATATCTCTTGTCCTAGCCGATAGATCCGTAAGGGTGCCAATGTTGGAAGATTTACTGGTGAGATTGGGAAACACCGAGATCTCCACGGACTTTATAGTCTTCGAAATGGAGGAGGAGCCAAAAGATCCACTTATCTTTGGAAGGCCGTTTTTGGCAACCGCCGGAGCAATCATTGATGTCCGGAATGGAAAGATTGATTTGCATTTTGGCAAAGATCATGTGCAACAATATGACATCAAGGTGATCATGAAGAAACCAACCATAGATGGCCAAGCCTTCTATGTGGAAACTATGGAGGATTTTGCCAATGAATACTTGGAGGAGCTAACCACCGAAGATGCTTTGCAGTTTGTTTTGACTATCAAGCCCAATGATCAAAGAGCTCTCATTGTCGAAGTTGAATGGATGGGGGAAAGACTTGATTCTCATGAAGCTCTAGAAGAGGGAGTGGAGTTTTAAAACATACTCCAACAACAACCTTGCATCAATTCCCTTGAGTTGAATGAAGAAGCTAGCATTGGTAAGTGTAGCCCTAATGAGGAATGGAGTGAGCTAAAGGCTCCAAAGGTAGAACTTAAATCTTTACCTAAAGGCCTCCGGTATGTATTTCTTGGCTCTAGTTCTAGTTATCCGGTGATTGTCAATGATGATTTGAGTGTTGATGAAGTTGATGCTTTGGTGTGTGAATTATGAAATATAGGAAGGCAATAGGTTATTCTTTAGATGATATTAAGGGTATTTCACCCACTTTATTTATGCATAGGATACATCTAGAAAATGAATCTATGTCTTATAATTGAACACCAACGAAGGTTGAACCCAAATCTAAAAGAAGTGGTTAAGAAGGAAATCCTAAAACTTCTAGATGTCGGAATTATATACCCGATCTCAAACAGCACATGGATCTCCCCAGTCCACGTTGTCCCAAAAAAGGGTGGTATAACCGTAGTAAAAATGAAAATGATGAATTGATACATACTCATACCATAACCGGACATAGGATGTGCATTGATTACCGAAAACTTAACACCGCCACTAGGAAAGACCACTTCCCATTGCCTTTTATTGATCAAATGCTTGAGTGACTAGCTAATCATCCTTACTATTGCTTCTTGGATGGGTACTCCGGTTTCTTCCAAATACCCATCCATCCGCAAGATCAAGAGAAAATCACTTTCACATGCCCCTATGGTACCTTTGCTTATCGAAGGATGCCATTTGGGTTATGTAACGCCCCAACAACTTTACAACGTTGTATGATGTCTATTTTCTCTGACTTGATTGAAAGCGTGGTTAAAGTTTTTATGGATGATTTCTCTGTATACAGCTCTTCGTTTGCTCCTTGTTTGTCTAATTTGTGTAGAGTTATGGAAAGATGCGAGGAAACTCATCTCGTGATAAATTGGGAAAAATGCCATTTTATGGTAAGAGATGGTATAGTTCTTGGGCATCGGATTTCTGAGAACGGGATTGAGGTCGATAGGGCGAAGATTGATGTTATGACAAGTCTTGCACCACCAAACTCGGTCAAAGGGATAAGGAGTTTCTTAGGACATGCCGGTTTTTTCCGGAGATTCATAAAAGATTTCTCAAGAGTGTCTAGGCCACTAACAAGGCTCTGGTGCCAAGACATTGACTTCAACTTTGATGGTGAATGTCTTGAAGCTTTCAATAAGATCAAGAAAGAGCTGATAAGTGCCCCAATCGTCCAACCGCCGGATTGGGATTTGCCATTCGAGATTATGTGCGATTCTAGTGACTATGCGGTTGGAGCGGTCTTAGGTCAAAGAAAAGAAAAGAAGCTTCATGTTATCTATTATGCAAGCAAGGCATTGGATGATGCCCAAGTCAAGTATGCAACAACTAAAAAGGAATTCCTTACGATTGTCTTTGCATTTGAGAAGTTTAGATCTTACTTAGTGGCTTCTAAGGTGGTTGTTTACACCGATCACGCTGCCTTAATACACTTGCTAGCTAAGAAAGATGCTAAACCGAGACTTCTAAGATGGTTGTTATTGCTACACGAGTTTGATCTTGAGATCAAAGACAAGAAAGGCATCGCGAATGGAGTAGCCGATCATCTCTTAAGTTTGAGGATTGAAGACAAGATTCCTATTGACGACTCACTTCCAGAAGAACAATTGATGTCTCTTGCACCACAAATCAACAGTTTGCACAAGGTTGAAGATCCGGGATACACATTAGGAGAAGTATCTGTTTCAGGGTGGAACGAACCATGGTATGCCGACATAGTCAACTACTTGGTTTCTGACGCTTTGCCTCTCGATGTGAATGGCTATCAAAAGAACAATTTCTTAAAATATGTCACAAGATACTATTGGGATGAGCCTTACCTCTACACTCTCAACAAGGACGGTCTTTATAGGAGATGTGTTTTCGAACAAGAAGTTGAGGGAATCCTCTTTGATTGTCATGGATCTTCATATGGTGGACATTTCGCCACTTTCAAAACAGTCTCTAAGGTTTTGAAAGCCGGATTTTGGTTGCCGACCATGTTCAAAGACGCTCACAACTTCATCTTGATATGTGACACTTGTCAAAGAACGGGAAACATTGGCAAAAGGAATGAAATACTACAAAATCCAATCATGGAAGTGGAAATATTCGATGTGTGGGGGATAGACTTTATGAGACCATTTCTTTCTTCCTATGGGAATAGTTACATCTTGGTAGCGGTTGACTATGTTTCAAAATGGGTTGAAGCCATTGTAAGTCCAACCAATGATGCTAAGGTAGTTTTGAAGATGTTTAAGAGCATAATTTTCCCAAGATTTGGAGTTCCAAAAGTTGTTATTAGTGATGGAGGGTCACACTTTATTAATAAATTGTTTGAAAGTTTATTGAGAAAGCATGGGGTTAAGCATAAGGTGGCCACACCTTACCATCCTCAAAAAAGTGGACAACTCGAAGTCTCCAACAAGCAAATTAAGGCGATTCTTGAAAAGACGGTCAGAACAACAAGGAAGGATTGGTCTATTAAGCTAGATGACGCCTTGTGGGTTTATAGGACCGCATTCAGGACTCCATTGGGCACGACTTCATTCAACCTTCTCTATGGAAAGGCTTTCCATCTTCCGGTTGAGTTAGAGTACAAAGCTATGTGGGCGGTTAAGTTGCTGAATTTTGACATCAAGAGTGCCAAGGAAAAGAGAGAGTTTCAACTTGGTGAATTGGATGAAGTTAGGCTTGAAGCCTATGAAAATGCTAAAATCTACAAGGAGAGGAAAAAGGCTTTCCATGATGAGAAATTCATCACCAAGGAATAAAAGGTTGATGATTTGGTATTGCTATACAACTCAAGGCTGAAGCTTTTTCCCGGGAAGCTAAAATCAAGATGGTCGGGTCCTTTTATGGTTAAGGAAATCCGTCCCTATGGTGCAATTGTTCTTCTCGCGAAAGACGGAAGTGAGTTTACTCTGATTGGGCAGAGAGTAAAGCGATACTTGGCAAGTGAAGTTGTCAAGGAAAGAGATTCAATGTCTCTTTCCAAACCTCCTCAAGCTTAAAAGAGAGGCGAGTCAAGCTTAGCGACTTTAAACAAGCGCGCTTGAGAGGCAATCTCATGTTATCCTTTTTGTACATATCCTTTTTATTCGTTTTTATTTTTATTCTTTTCTCCTTTTTAGTTTTAATAACTTGGGAATGATGATTTTCAATGGTTTAAGCATCCTAGGTGTGGAAAATGACCTATGCAATCAAAAGAGAGAAGTTTGGACATTGTTGGGGTTTTTAGCAGTCGTAACGGTTTGTCACACCCGGGGAGTGCAAACTGGTGTGAGTATAAGAAATCGGCAAGGACCTGTACCGGTGAATCACACTGGGCAGTCGAAACCGGCACGGGTCCAGCGGGAACTTCAAACCGGCACAAGGGAGGACTTTTCCCAGGAGCATCCACCGGTGAATCACACCGAGCAAGACAAGCCGCTATAGTCACACTAGGTAAGCGTACCGGTTTAGATAACCGGTACGGGTAAGAAAACTTGATTCCTTTCTTTTTCAATCGGATTTGTTTGATATGACCCGGGTTTCATAACCGGTTTAGGCCGAATTTAAGCCTTCTTCTCCTTCTCCCCTTCACTCTTTCACGATATCTTCAAGATTTTAAGAGAAACTTTCACAACTTCCTTGATTGCTCACTCAATTTTTCAAGCATTTTCTCTTGTTCTTTGTGTTAAACTCAGATTTCATCATTCTCTTTCCGAAATCTAGCTATTTCTAACCCATTCAAGCAATGGTACACTCTCAATCTCAAATTTTTGCAATACTATTCACCATGCCCAAAATTTTTGATTTTTCTCAAGTTCTTGAATTGTTGTTTGTCTCTAAGTGTTAGAAAACCATTGGGTATGAGATATATGATTGTTTCTTTAGGAGATTGAAAACCAATTCTTGAGTTTATTGAAATTTTAAATTTAGGGTTCTTAAGCTCAATTGAAGAAAAAATTTGGGGAAACATTGTTGGGTTGTATTCTCTATGGTTTATTTATGGTGTTTTCTCATCTATTGAAAAAGCTTGCAAAGTTGGTCTTTAACTTGATGAAGTTTAATAATGGCATAGAAAGGTTGTCTCTTTGGTAAATTTCCTTAAGAGCAATTTGATTGGTTTGAAAGAATTGTAGGAATGGAATGTGTTGCTTGATGATGGTTAAATAAGTTAGAACCAATACTCTTGGTGTGCATTTTAACTTATTTGAGTTTGAATTTTGTAGACACAACTCATGGTACCCAAAAAGGATACCCCCAAACCGACAAAAGCGGAAAAAGGCAAAGCAATTGCTATTGAGAAAGAGAATCCTAAGCGTTTAAGAGTGGATCCGACAATGCGACCGGGGGAATAACCATAAACGAACCAACCGGCACACAACCCGGTAGGCGATCACAAACCGGTCGGCAATCACGAACAAGTCGGAAGGCCACCGAAGGAGAACTTGAGAATGTTCAAGAAACTGTGAATGAGCAACCCGTGCAACACCAATCCATGCCACATACACGTGCTAGTCGAACTCCCATGATAAGGGACACTTCAAAAGATCCAACCGATGAAGAATTATATGAGCCCCTCATGGAGACATCGTTTGTTCCATCAATCTATCTGGATTCGGACACTCTAAAAGTACTGGGGATTTATGATGAAGTCGAAATGCTCCTCAACAGAATGGGAATTGGAAACATCTTAAATATGCGGTTCGAATCCTATAGAGAACTAATGTGTAAGTTCCTAGCTACATTAAGAGTTATATATTATGATGGCCGAGACGTGAGTGTAGATGGTGGTGGTAGAAATAAATTCAAGGATTTAGAAGATGTGGGACATGTGTTAACTTTTAAGCAGTTGGGAGAGATCTATGGCTTTACAAGTAACAATTGTCATGGTTTCGAGAGAGCAATCAGAGAGAATGATTATATTTGGAAGATGATTGGTTCTACGACCTTCAAACCGGCTGTTTTAAAGTGCGCTTTAATCCATCATCCGACGGTCCGTTATGTCCACAAGATCCTATCACATTCTTTCTTTTCAAGATGGGAAGCGGGAACCGTTTTGGACCACGAATTGAAGTTTATGTGATTAGGACTTGCTCATCTCATTCGTGCCGTAACAGGTAATGATGAGCTTTTTCCGGGATCGGACAAGTATAGTAAAGATATTTGTGGAGCAATTATTAGTGTTACGAGTTTGGGGTTGGAATCGAAAGGTTAAGACTCCACAACTTAGAATTGGAGGATGGATAACTCCACTCTTGACAGCTTCCGACATTGCACTACCCAACAACGGTTCTACACCGAACTTGATGAATATTTCATATCTTAACAAGGCGCAATTCCTAGTCGGCAAGGTGAAGATGAATTCAGACTACAAGTACGTTTACAAATTCACCATTCGCTACGGGGAACTCGCATCCGTTCTCCTCCCAAACACCGAAATCACTACTTTTGCAAACCGCAACAACATTCGCTTCACACCGGATTGCATTTACGATCCGGCACGTGAACCGCCAATGGAGCTTCTATATCGATCCCATCACCCAGTTTCCGAACCTCCTCTTCCAAGCGACAACAGGACCGCATATGGTCCCTCCCAATACTACCCCGGTCCTTCTTCCATACCACTCAACCCAGGACCTTTACAAGACCTTTATTTTGAGAAAAGGAAGATGAGCTGGTGGAATATGTTCCAAGACAGGACAATGAGGAAATTAGTGAAACAAGTGAAGAGGTTGACGGCGATTATTCTCAAGGGTATAACATGCCGGAATTGTAGAACCGACGTCCACTTCGACCATCAACACTTATCACGGCAACCCAAGGATCAAGAGATGCATTCGAACATGGATGCGGATGATGCCCAATCGGGTAGGTAAAACTCCTATCATGGCGAAGCAAGCTTCGCACAAACCGCATTCCAACCCTAGAGTTAGGTTGATGAATCGGGCCAAAGACAAAAACGCCGATCAAGAAGAAGAGTGCCTACACCACCACAACCTCAATCCGACAACGAATCCCCTATTTTCTCCTCCGATGAGGAGCCATTTGATCCTGGCTTCCATAATTATTGAGGTACTACCCATTCTCATTTGTACATATTCGCACTTTAGCTTTTATTTCTTCTTTTTGTCCTTTCCTCCGGCTTTTATTACACAAAAGGACCGTATGATTTAAGTTTGGGGGAGGGACCTTAGCTAACTTAGTTTCGATTTTTTTTTTATCATGCATTGCATTGTATATAGTTATGGTTTATAAAAATCCCTAAAAATCGAAAAACTGAGAAATTTCAACAAAAAAAAAATTTGCATTTAGCTTTATCATTTTCATTTTCTAGTTTGCATTTAGGTTCATATTAGGTTGCATCATTTGCATAGGAAATCTGTGATGAATTGGCCTTGTAAGTATGCTTCTTCGCTAGTTGGTATCATTGCCCAAGTTATTAGTTGTGTATTGCTAGCTAGTCAAATCCGAACTAAGATTGAACCTTGCTTTGAATATGGAATTGTATGATATTTGCCTTTTGGAAGCATGTTTTGATTTAAAATTCATCTCTATCTACTAGAAACTTAATTTGATTGCTAATTATCATGTCTATGCATTGGATTTGGACTTCTGGATAGAATATACATACTTGAACTATCTTATTCCATTTTTACCACTCTTGTTAGTCCAAGTAGCTTCCCCACCTTAAACCAACTTTCTTTCATTCCACGAATCGATTTTTGAGTGGTAGGACTTTTATGAAAAGAGCTTGGTAGAAAGTGTTAGGTTTGAACTGACAAGAATTGGATTTCATGTAGTTCTAGTACACAACTTTGGGACTAGATAGGATTAGGTTCGGAATCAACTCGGGAATGAATTGGGATATTTGGGATTTTGATTACCGATTTGATTATGGTTCAAAAAGGGAAAAGGAATGTTTTAAGAGGCTTAGGAGGGGATCAAAGAAAGAAAAATGAAATGGAATTGTCTAGTTTGGGAAAAGAAAAAGTAAATAAAGGGTACGTCTTAGTGCAAAATCGATTAGAGTTGAAAAAGAAACAAGTGCCGAAAAGGAAAGAAAAGAATTGAAAAAGAAGAATAAGAACCCTTAAACCCTAGGAGTTAGTAAAACCACAAATCCGCTAGGTTAGCAAAAAGATGAAATCCTCCTCCTAAGTCATTGATCGATAAGAGTTTGAATGAAAAGGGTAGAGAACTAGGATGAATCACACCGGGCTAAAAGGGTAGATTAGGATTCTTTTCCATGTTTGTAAATGCAAAGCCTTAGGCTTTTGGGTTATGGGTAGATGANAGCTTTTGGGTATTGGGTAGATGGAATCCTATTCTTGTATATATCCAAGTGTTCTCACCTTTAGCATTCTACTAAAGCTCTTTTCCTTTTTGAGTGGACCTTGTTTTGAATGGAAAAACCGCGGCAAAAAGAGATCATTTTTATCTCTTAACCTAGTCCCTAAACCAAATAAGTCCATTGATGGTTCATAGCTTGATTCACGGTTCCTATTTGAAATGAATGTTAAAGAGATGGATGGATTTGAATGCATGTAGAAGTTAGGATCGATCTCGATTAAGTTGTGATGAGTAAGGCTAAGATTTTTAAGTAGGACTAGATTGGTTTTCACTTTAGAACTAGTAACTTGGACAATGATATCACCTACTCTAGCAGCATACTTTGGTTCTGAGATTTCCACCTTCACACCTCTCTTCCTCACTATCCTTTGTAGGTTGCTTGCGGACAAGCAAAGGATAAGTTTGGGGGAGTTGATATCTTGTGATTTTGATGCATTTTACCTACCATTATGCATACATTATAGGTCAAATTACTTGCATATAGGTTGTATAGCATGCATTTGCATTGCATATCATAGTTTCAGGTGGTAGGAAGCTAAGAGACTAAAGTTGTAGATCAAAGAGGGATTTTAAAGGTGAAAAGGAAGGAAAGTAGAGCATACCGGTCAATCACACCGGATTAATCAAACCGTTATGAAGAGGAGAATTCCTAGGAGCAGGAAATAGTAAATCACGCTGGGCAAGCCAAACCGCTGCCAGCTGATTCGAATCATACCGGTGGTCAAACCGGTTTACACAAACCGGTATGGACCGTCTGAGTCAACATTTCTATCAAACTTTGACTTATCTTGACTCAACTTTGAGTGGGTTAACCCAAGTGTTTTGGGGTTAACCCAACGGATTTGACGAGCACTATTTAAACCTTTAACCCTAATTGTTAGGGATCTTATCTTATGTTTTAGTTTGTTTTATGCTTTTGGGAAGAAGAACCTTTGTAACCTCTTTGATTCTCATCTTCAATCAAGTTTATTTTGTTTATTTTTTATTGTTTTTCTTCTTCCAAATCTATTTCTATCTATAGATAAACACATTTCTACTCTTGGAATTTGTGTTCATTCAATGGATAGTGAGTGGTTACCTTTAAGCAAATGGCTAGGTAGATTAGGTTGATTAGGGAATGAATCATGATGTTTAGGGCTTAGATTTCATTGATCCTCATGTTAATGGTGTTCTTAATGCTAGATTTAACTTGATCACTTGAATCTAGATCATAGATTGAGTTGTGCCCGGATGGTGTTCGATAAAATGCCGGAACCAACATTTGCATGCTAAATGAGGCCTAACCAAAGGGATTTGTGTTAGTTAGTTTAGTGGTTTGTTATGGATTAGAGTTTAATTCTTCTTGGTTATGTAATTATTCAAGGGATTTTTTTGGTTTCATGATCTAGGAAGGGATTATTACCTTGAGAATGGATTAGTCTAAGTATGGAATCTTAGACCAAGGATTAGCTAGATAGTTGTATTGAACATCATGAGGAGTTCCCTAATCAACTTAATGTACCTAGCCATTTTCTTAAATGTAACTACTCACTATCCATTGAATGAACACAAATTCCAAGAGTAGAAATGTGTTATCCATAGATAGAAATAGATTTAGAAGAAGAAAAACAATAAAAATAAACAAAATAAACCTGATTGAAGATGAGAATCAAAGAGGTTACAAAGGTTCTTCTTCCCAAAAGCATAAAACAAACTAAAACCTAAGATAAGATCCCTAAAAATTAGGGTTAAAGGTTTAAATAGTGCTCCTCAAATCCTTTTGGTTAACCCCAAAAAACTTGGGTTAACCCACTAATAATTTGGTCAAGATACGTCAAAGTTTGATAGAAATGTTGACTCAGACGGTCCATACCGGTTTGTGTAAACCGGTATGACCACCGGTATGATTCGAATCAGCTCGCAGCAGTTTGGCTTGCCCGGTGTGATTCACCGTTGCCTGCTCCTGGGAATTCTCTTCTTCATAGCGGTTTGATTAAACCGGTGTGATTGACCGGTATGCTCTGTTTTCCTTCCTTTTCGCCTTTAAAATCTCTCTTTGATCTACAACTTTGGTCTCTTAGCTTCCTACCACCTGAAACATGATATGCAATGCAAATGCATGCTATACAACCTATATGCAAGTAATTTGACCTATAATGCATGCATAATGGTAGGTAAAATGCATCAAAATCACAAGATATCAGAAAGGTTGAAGACAATCCAAAAGGTTATTGCAAAGCCATAAACTCGAATTATGGTGAAAAGAAAGACGAGTCTGACAAATCTGCATATTTTCGAAGTTTTAGAAGTGATTCAGAGGTAGAGAAGGGTCTAGAGAATCAAGATCGATTGATTCGACTACTTGGATCGATCGATCCATCCGAAGTATAAGCTCCCGAAAAAGAGATCGATTGATCCATCGGATCGATTTTCAAAAAATAAAGAGATCGGTCGATCCATTCATGGTTCGATCGATCCCTGTCTGCAGTCTGCATCACCTTCAAATCAACTTTCTAACGTCCAGATAACATGCCCGGATGAACCTAAGACTTCTAATGAAGAACATATGTACTATGACAAGGTTTCTCACCAATTTCTTCCACTCAGAAGACTTCAAAAGTTAGAGGATCCATGTGAATTCTTAATTCTAGTTAAGGTCAATGGAGTTCTCTTCAACGAATTGCTTTGTGACACAGGTGCTAATGTCAACGTCATGTCTAAAATGGTCGATGAGAAGCTAGGACTAAAAGATATCAGACCATCAGGGATGTCTTTTGTTGTATCTTCAAGTGGTTTTGTGTTTGATGTGATGGTACAAGTTGGGGATTGCATAGTTCCTATCGATTTCCATGTCTTTGACACAAATGGAAATTCAGAAGGATCACTAGCTTTGGGAAGACCTTTCTTAGCATATGTAGGGGTTGTGATTCATGTGCCCAAGAACCGCATCTATCTCACCAATATCAAGAAGATGTACTATTATCTAGTAGTACCCTACACTTATGCATCAAGGATCACCATGATTAGAGAAGTAAATGTGGCGCAGACTTCTCCAGCCAAATCCAAGGATTCTGATGTCAAAGTCTTGCACAAGGAATCTCATATTCCAATCAAGAGTCCTACCCCAAGAGTCAAAAAAGGGGTAAGATAAACTTGAAGAAGATCAATGAGAATACCAAGCTAGGTTTGACTAATCAGGCAAATGTTATTGGTGCTCTAGAACCATCCTCAAAGGACAAAAACAACGGTGAAGGGAATTTAAAAGAGGTAAGAAAAAACACTCATATGACTTTGATTCCTATGTCATTGAGCAAAGAAGGGGTCGATTATATGGTAAAGAGTAAGGGTACTCCAAAACCCTTCTCTACGATTAAAATTCCCTTTGCTTCAGATGTTAAGGACAAGGGAACAAGTTTCAAAAAGTCAGCGATGAGTAAAGTGCTAAATTTTCAGATCTCGGAGATGGATGGTTGTTTGTGTCGCCTCTATTTGTGATGTTTTAGATCCAACATAGAAGTTAAGTTTGATGTTTAATAAAGCGATCAGTGGGAGGCAACCTACCGAATTGATGTTTTGTATTATTTGGTTTTTGTTTTGAGTCAGTCCTACTTAGTTTAATAACCTATTAATTTTTAGTTGTGAGTTAAAGAAATGTTTCAGAGATTTCAGGAAAATTGGTTGGACATAAAGATCGATCGATCCGTCTATGGATCGATCGATCCATGCCCATGGATTTCTAAAATGTTATTAGAGATCGATCAATCTGCCTATGGATCGATCGATCTGTTGTTATTTAGAAGCCAACCGATCTCCTATCCCAGGTGATATTACTCGGTTTTAATGCATAATAATAGGCATTTATGTCTTCTATTCTGCATTATTCCGAGTGTTTTCCTTGCATTATTTGGTAGATTTTCAGGAATTCTAGGTGTTTGGATCATTTGGGAGCAAAAGATCTATTTCAAAGTAAATCAGAAGAATTTCTGAAGTTCAGAAAGAAGTGATCGATCTTGCAAGAATTGGATCAATCGAGCAATGGTTTTAGAGAGTGCACGATCAGGCACTTGGATGCTCGATCGGGAAAATTCCCCAGGAAAAATCTGAAGCTTATGATCGATCGGGCTAAATGAAGAACGATCTTGCTATTTCACAAAGTGCTTGATCGGGAAACCTTGTGATCGATCGAGCAACTTACCCAAGAAGAAGAAGAAAATTTCCAATTTTGCACTGAAGTCCTCAAGCTTATCCCAATTTCCTTATTTCATATTATTTTACTTCTTACATTATAAAATCCTTATGGTTTTAGGTTTTAGAACTAAGCTTTATTCTATTAGAGATTTTTACTGAGGGAGAAGAGATTCCGAAACTCTGTATTTGGGAAAAGTTTCTTTGAACCCTTGTTTCAATATCTATTATTGTTTTGCAATTATGAGTTCTACTTTGATATTGATTTGTGTTTACTTTTTAATGTCTAAGTAGTTCTCTAGTTAGGTTTTACGGTTTCCCATGGAAACAAGGTTTGAATGTTAGGGTTTATCAAAAAGGATTAAATTTGTTAGGTTCTTAGTCTAGACTTGTTATT
>OVBE01006964.1:0-19090 GCA_900406425.1 Iberis pinnata | reverse complement strand
GTCTTCAAATGACTCTTCAACTCCTAAATCCCGTATTTGTCTTTGGGCAGAATTTGTGTAAGTGTTTTTGGGCTCTTCTTGGACTTGTATCATGCTCAAAGTGGTCTGGACTTGTTTAGTAACATCCCCAAATAAATTCTGGATGTTCTCATGGTCTAGAACTTGATAAATCAGCCCATTAAGTGCTTCAGCAAATTTCCTAGCATGGACTCTTGTCATTGGTCCATCTGGTACAAACAATGCATCCTCTTGAAGTTCCTTAGCTGTTTCCATGATCATATCATAGAAGGTAAAATGGATATAGAGGAAAAAAGTGTGTTAGCTGAAGGAATCTTGCTAGAAGCACTACCACGAGAGAACCATGGGTTCATCAGAGAAGCCATTAATTAAGTCGCTTCTATTTCATTTTGTTGTTCTTTGAAAACAACATTCCAAGTTCAAAAACTAATGAAATTTTCTTTTATCTTATGGTTGTTATGATTCTCCATTTTTTATTTTACTAATCTAGTGGACTACGAGCCATATCTTGTTATATAGAACTATTACATGGTAGTGAAGGTTAACTATACGAGATGTATAAGAGTCAGAGCCTCCAAAATTGAAACTTTGAGATATACTTGTATACCTACCTTAATATTTGACATGATATCAGTGTCATAAATTTATACTAAGACTAAAATATTTTTCTTCTACAATCTTTGATTGTTATTTTGCAAAACTCAAAATGACCAAATAAAGTAATTTTCAACTCAAAAGATAACAAATTAATTTCCTCCCGAAGTATTAAATATGTATGTTCAAGATACTAAAGACAAACTCACACCATATTTAGATAATTCAAACATGCATTAAAATCAGACTTGATAAGTTCATTAACATCTAAGACAATACTCTCACAAGCAAATACATTTATTCATCTCGACTAGATCATATCTCTAAACCAAATCTATTTGTGTTTATGATCGTAATATTAGTGAAATCTCTAGTCTAATTCATGCATTAAATACAAGTCTAGACTAAGAACCCAACAATTTCAATCGTTTTCTGTTAACCCTAACTATCAAACTTGGTTTCTCTGGAAAGAGTAAAACTAACTATGAAACTACTCAAACATAGTGAAGCAAACAAAAAGCATAATTATTGAAAAACACATAAGAAAACTCATAACATAAAAATATTTTGATATATATATATATATATATATATATATAACATGGTTCATAATAATTTATCCAAATATAGGTTCTGTAATTTATCTCTCTATGTAAAACTTGAATAAATAAAGCGTAACTGAAAATAAAATCAACCCACAAAGCTTTTATAGCCTAAAAAGGAAAAACTAAAAATAACTAAAAAGATGGCCTTCAGAACCACTTGTAGAAATTTTGAAAACCTTTCAAGTCTTCTCAGGTGGGACGTAACCCATGAGAAGATTCTTCTCTTATGAAAATTCAGGAGCTAATGCATGATCGTTCTGAAGCAGAAGGATCGTTCTTTGTGTCTGTGACCATTTTGCTTCATGAGAATGACTATTTTGGATAGAAAGATCCTTCTTCCTTCGAATTTGGACATATTGTATCCATTTTGCTATGAAATCCATCCTTTTGTTCCACTACGATCCAAACATCTAGAAACCTATAAAAGATACCAAACTGCAAGGAAAATGTTTGGACAATGCTTAATCGTAAGCATAAATACCCACCATAAAGTGTTAAAACCAAGTAATATCAGTAGTGTAGGTTAATTATACGAGATGTATAAGAGTCAGACCCACCACAATTAAAACTTTGAGATATCTTTTTATACCTACCTTAATATTTGACATGGTATCAGAGGCATAACCTCATACTAAGTTAGCCTAAAATATATTGAATTTTTCTTCTACAATATTTGATTGTTATTTTGAAAAACTCAATTTTTTTTAGTACAAAACTTTGTTTCTTCAGCAATGGCAGAAAAATCTTTTCATGGGTTACATCCCACACGAACTGAGACAAGGAGAACCATTTCACCCGATAACTTGACCATTATAGACAATCTAGTAACGATCATAACTCTCCCTTTGCTACGTAGCTCAAATAATTATGAGTGGTCAGTGAGTTTGCCATGGGCATTGAAGGCACGAAAGAAGTTCGATTTCACTGATGGGACAATACTTTAACCATCAGAAGATTCTAATAATTGTGAAAACTTGTGTGCTAATAATGCTTTAGTTGTATCTTGGATCAAACTCACGATCGATAAATTTTAATGAACCTCCATAGTTCACTGCGATGATGCTTTTGCTTTATAGAACTAACATAGGAGACTATGCACGCACTTGCATAGAGAGACATATTAAAAAAGTTAAGTATGGGGATCACTATACTACACACACACGATATATATATATATATAACTTTGTACTTGTAAAAATTGTATCTGAACGAGTACCACTCATCGTCTAGATATAGAGCTAAGAACAAAACTGAGATAATAAATAGTGGAACAAGTCTACAATATTCTGAATAACTAGTCTTTCACATTGGTAAACCTTAATCCAAGGTTTTCAATCTTCTATGTGCACACAGAGGCAGTTGAAATTTCCTTTGGAAAAATGCACAACAAAGATAACATGAGCTTGTTTAATATAAGCTTATACTATCTTTTGACTTCTTAGGTACAAGCTTTCTCATGCAAATTTTCATTTAGTTTTCCTATTTTTATTTTTCTTCTTCTTTCTATTCATTCTCAGGTCTTTCACTTTCTCTATGTTGTACATAGTTGTATTCATACACCAGAAAACATGACAAACAACTATTTTCATTCAAAATACACATGTCGTAATAGACTGTACTTTTATTTATGATCTCATATCTATACCACCTCATGAAGTAAGTACCACCCATTCGAGCACATATTATATCTCACATATACTGATGGCCTTTTAAAGGCTCACAAAACGATTGTATTCTAGTAACTTGATGATGATATAAGCCAAGTGAAACTTAATGTTTACATGATTTACCACAACTAATTTCTCCTCAATAAGCTCTATAATGAAGTGGTGTTTGATGTTAATGTGCTTTTTTCTAGAGTGTTGAACATGATTCTTGGAACTAATAATTGTTCTTTAATTATCATAGTGTATCAACATAGAATCAAATACTATGACATAGTCACTACTCATTTCTTTCATCCACAATAGCCTTGTGTAACAAATTTATAGTGCAACTTATTCATATTCAACAATTGTTAAGGTCGCATTGTTCTGCTTTTGTTTCAGCCACGCAATGAGATTGTTTCCTAAGAAGAATCATCCTCCTTGGGTACTTCTTTTATCATCCAGACTTGATATGTCTATAATTTACGTGATTTAAGTATACATTTATAATCAATTTACCTTTGTTTTATCATGATTTCATAGCATTTATTGTTATTTATGGTAGCTTTGCATGTTTAGGATAGTTTTGCATGTGCATTGCATACATGTTGCATTTTGGAGTTAATTCAGGTACTAAAGAAGCTTTTGGAACATTAAAGACGAGAAGAAGAAAGAGAAGTGTTGACATGTCCAGGCCACTCGACCAAGAGCCGAATCAAACACTTAGGGTACCAGAGGAATCCACACTCGCCAGCTTAATCGGCTACAACCCGAGTCAAGACAGCAAGACCATTCGGCCAAGGCATATACTTGGCCATTGGCCGAGTCTAACCCTTCACAAACAAGACATGTCCTCTACTCAGTTAGGCTACTCTACCAATGGCCAAGTAAAAATATTACCTATCAAACCAAAACATCTACTCAGACACCTTACTTGTTTTCAGTCGAGTTAAGCTTTTTCCACTCAAACCAAAGACCACACGTGGCTTAGCTACTTGTCCATTTTCCAAGTCAAGCACTCCAAGATTCGACCAAATCATGCACGCGGACAAGCCACTCAGATTAGAGCGTAGTCAAGATCATTCTAGTCCAGCTAATTCTTCCACTCGGATAAGCCTCTCAGATAGGAGCGGAGTCAATATCATTCTAGCCCAGCCAAGGCTTGCGCACGACTAAGCCTCTCATATTAGAGAAAGTCAAGATCATTCCAGCCCAACGAAGGCTTGCACGCGGTTAAGCCACTCAGATTGGAGCAGAGTCAAGATCATTCCAGCCCAACCAAAGATCTCACTTAGCCAAGCCACTAGGCTGTTGGCGAGTCAAGCATCTGAAGCCACCTTGTTTATCTATATAGACCTTGAATCCACCCCCTTTGCTTTTTACCCTTTCTTTTATGTTTGTTTATGTTTTTTCTCTGTTTTTTTAGGTTCGTATGTTCTTGAATATTTGAACCAATATCTTCCAATATATTTAGCTTCTGCTTTTGATTCTTGTTTATAGTTGTTTTTCTTAGCTTAATCTTCATGAATATCCGGTGCATGTAATTTTCTGGGTCAATCATCATTTTTTGGGTTTGTGTTCTTGAGTGTTCTTGAGAGTTTCATCACTGATCTTAAAATCTATTTAGTTTCCACTTTTAATACTTGTTTTTCGTACTAATTTCAATATGATCTTGATGATTTACAAGTCTATTTTGTTTTATGGGTTTGTGTTCTTCATGTGCATAGAGTAGTTTCCAGGTTCTTGAGGATGGGATGAATTCGTGTTGAATCTTTTAATTCCTATGTGTTTAAGCTTCTTTATGCATATATCCTTTCTGTTTAAGTGTTCTTCATGCATATTTCTCTTTGATCAATTGAAATACGACCTTAGACCCAAAAGGTTTTTAATGAAATGTCTGAAGGTGGTGCATTCCTAACCCAATGTGTTGGATGTTTATGGTGTTTATTGGCTTTAATAGACTAATTCTTAATGCCTATTAGGTTGTGTTCCATTAATGGTAGTTAGATCGTGATAGAGCTTAGTTTGAAAGGTATTGAATTTGGTTGCTTGTGAGTCTATTGTCTAAGGATTAGCTCATGTTTGAGGTATATTAAACACCTAGATAAGTTAAGGAGGATTACTAGTCAATTATGCTATCATTAGGAATTTATTTCTCTGATTGATTTCAAGCTTCACTTGTTTACTTACTTATTTGCATTTCAAGTCTTGCTCACTGCTTATCTGATTAGGTTTAATTAATGCATGTTGGCTCATATGTTTAAGTTTAGCTTCTTGTTTGTTCTTTATAGTTAGGATTGTTAGTTTAAACTTTTAATCACTTGGATTGAATTAATAGAATCTGACTGCATCTAGAGTGGTTAATAGCTCACCCATTTGGAGTGTCAACTATATATATTGCAATGACTATGATAGTATGTTAGGGAATTGAACTAGCATAAGATTGAAAAATCCTATTGTCAAGACTCCCAATCTAGCCTGAATCATAGTACCCAACCATATTATTATTGGTGTCTTTGGTGTAGTAGAGTCCCAAATCAATTTTTTTCCCCTAATATACTTGACAATACATTTTATTAGTAATAAATGCGAATTTTAGGTTGAGTTTGATATCTATCACATACACCAACACTCAAGCTGATGTCTAGGAGACTTTATGTGAGATACAACAAACTACTAATCATCCTTTGGTACAACTTTTGATCCACATATTTTCCTTGTTCATGCATGCACGCACTACAAAAAATGAGGATATTGTGATATTTATTTTGAGACGGAAAAATGTTGGTCACCAATTAAAGACGTTTTACACACAATTATGTGACTAATTATTTTACGTCACAATTTCGTTGTTCTTTCGTCACTATATTAAAAAGGAAAAATTCATCACTAAAGGTGGTCACAAATACCAACATAAATGTGACGCTAATCAAACCATAACAAATATGATTTTAGTTTGATTATAGTAATAATTTAGAGACGTAATTATAACATACATGTATATAACCATTGTAACAATTAAAAAATCACAAATCATTAAAATAATTAACTTTTATTTTAGTATATACATATATAACACATTAAATATGATTAAAAAATACTACACATGTTAAAAATAATTGACTTCACTAGGCCCCTTCAACTATATGTACTCAAACTATTTTGTCCTAACTTTGTATCTCTTTAGGAAACCCCTTGAACATGTATATTTGTTTACCTCACCCCCATATTAATCGATCTAATCACTAAACCCCTTCCCCAAACGATTAACAAGGTTAATTTGCAAAATCAAAATAATAAAACACGATAAGAAATCGCGACTGAGACTTAATTAAAACCAATCCGGTTACCAAATAAGTTATCCAAACCCGATTTTAAGTTTTTTTTAACCTAATAAAACATTAGAATACAAAATTAAACTTATTAATCTCAAATTAAATTAAAAATAAAGTTAAAATCGGGTTTGAGTAACTTATTTGGTAACTGGACTAGTTTTAATTAAGTCTCAATCGTGATTTCTGATCGCATTTTATTAGAATCACAAACAAATCTTATTAAGTGCCTAGGAGATTTAGTGATGAGATCGATTAATGTTATATATCAAATCAAATCTATTGCAACAAGGATATCAAATCTACAACCAAAATTTAAAACCCCTAATGTATGTATCCGTAAAGTTTCTTTAAAGTTTAAGCTCCAAAAATGAACTATGCCAAAATCGAATAAAACTATTGAGCTTTGTTAATTTTGGTCTCATGAGTTCAAATATGGTATCGTTTTACACCTTTTTCTCTAAAACTCTGTCAATTTAAGTTTTAAATTTGCGAGCTAAAATTTCAAAGTCGAATTTTGACTAATATACTTAAAATTATGAGGCGAAATTGGTACCATTAGATTATATATCTCAAGATCTTTCTATAGTATATAGATTGCTATATTTGGTGCTTCGAATCAAAATTCACCATTGATGAACTTCAAGCTTATGTTATGTCGTGTACAACTAGGTACAAATGGATATAACTATAGCATTTTGTATAACTGGTATAATTATGTATAACTATAGCATTTTCATTTATCATAGCTTAATCATAAATCATAACACATTATATATATATATATCAAATCGAAACCCTTACAACGAGGATTCCAATATACAAACATAATTAAAAAAAAAACACTAATGTATATGTCCATAAATTTTTTAGAATTTCAAATTAAGATAATCTAGGTATAATCTTTTTGTTAAATATGTTATTTGCGTTTTTCTCGTAAAGCATATGTTAGTATTCACATATTAACCATAAAAGTATATGATAGATGATGTAATGTAATGGATGATGTCAAATTTTAGATGTTTTAGTTTCAAACTTAAGTTGATAGAGATTTATAGCGAATCTTAAAAAATCAAGACCATATTTGAACTTACAAGACCAAAAATAACAAATCTGACTAGTTTTTAGTTGATTTGGCATAATTCATTTTCAATCTACAATCATAATTAATAAAACACTAATGTATGTGTAAGTAAAATCTCATGAAAATTCTAGGTTCGAAAAATAACTATGCCAAAATTGAGTAAAAACTATTAAGTTTTGTTAGCTATAGTCTCGAGTTTAAATATGGTTTTGGTTTTTCAATATTCGCGTAAAAATTCTGTGAATTTAAGTTCAAAAGTTTAGATCTAAAATTTTACAGTCAAATTTTGACTAATTTACATAAAATACGAGGAAAAATTTGTACCATTAAATTACATATATCAAGATCTTTCTATACATATATAGATTGCTAAATATGGTGATTGGAATCAAAATCTGTCATTAGTGAACTTCAAGCTTTTGTTATATCTAGGTACAACTAGATATAATTATTTCATTTGGTACAACTATATATAACTAGGTATAACTATAGCATTTCAAAAAATATTAATAAAATATAGATGCCAAAAATATACATAGTTGTATTCAGATTTTAAGTTGCACGAAGTTATTCATAGTTATATTTTCGTCCTTTAATAGAATATTTAGTTGTCCATGTATCTACACTAATTTTAGTTAGCTATATTGATGATATTATTAGTCAATTTATAATTTGTTGTAGTTTATAATTTAATACTGATAAATAAAATCTTATAGTTATACCAAATGCTATGATTATCTCTAGTTGTACATAGTTGTACACAAACCAAACATAACATGAAGTTCATCAATGGCAGATTTTAATTCCAAGCACCAAATTTGGCAATCTATATATGTATAGAAAGATCTTGAGATATATATTTTCATGGTATCAATTTTGTCTCGTTGTTTTGTTTAAATTAAGTGGAATTTGACTTTAAAATTTTAGAGTTAATTGACATAGTTTTATAGTGAATCTTGAAAAAGTGAAACTTAATTTAACAAATTCCAATAGTTTTTATTTGGTTGTGGTACAGTTCATTTTTGGAGTTGAAAATTTATAGAGATTTTGCAGATACATACATTTATTTTTAAAATTTTCAGTTAAAAATTGAAAATTCTTGTTGTAAGAGCTACGATTTTTTTTTGTTAACCGTTTTTCATTAAACTAAAAGAATGGATACAATGTTTACTTAATACAAACAAGAGGTACAAAAGCCTACCAAAGCTTACCTTTCTAACCAAAGAAATTATGGAGGGTTGAAGATGGTTGTCTGGGGTGAATGACGAGCTTCAAACCAGAATTGGAGAAGAGAAGAGGCGAGAGAAGGGTTGGAGCTGCGTAGCGAAGAAGCCTTGTTACGGATAAGAAGATCAATGCGCTTGCAAACAACAGCAGGGGAAGAAGCAGAGCGACCACGAATCCTATCATTTCTTTCTCTCCATATTTCATAAATACATCCTTGCCATAGTAGAAGAATAATTATCTGCCTGGTTTTTGTAAAGCCACAGTTTATGAGCCATAAGCAAAGGGTATTCCAAGATGTAGGAGGAGTAGAAGGAGATGCATTGGAACAGGAAGATGTCCAGATTAATGAAGAGAAGGGGCAATCAAAAAACAAATGATTTCTTGATTCCACTTGAGCTTGGCAGAGGATACACGTCGGATCTGCAGAGATGCCCCAGTTAAGCATACGATCCTTTGTTGGGTTTCGGTCAAGAACAAATAACCAAGTAGTGAACTGATGTTTGGGTATTCCTTGCTTGAACCAAACAATACGTGACCAAGAGACACGTGAGGTAGCTTCCCTTATCTCATTGAACATTAGCTTTGTAGAATAAGAGTTGATCACCTTACCATTAACCACCCAATCAACCTTATCTTGATCTCCACTAAGAGAAATAGTTGTAAGGAGGGAATATAATTGAACTTGTGCTTCAGATCTTGCTGGAGGTAGTTGCCATGATCCATTTGCAAATATTGAAGAGAGTTTTGCTTTAAGTGGAATACCAAGCATTTGATGCGCTAAAGGTCCTAGAAAATCATACAATGGTCCACGAATGGTCCAAGGGTCTCGCCAGAAGGAAATAGTATTACCGTTACCTGGTATCATCCGGACGAAACGAAGTGCCATATCTCTGAGTTTGAGCAGTCTTTTAATATTCTAAGAGTAGTAAGGTTGTGCCTTTATCTCGAAGAAACTCCGACGGTCTAACTTATATCTTCTATGCACCCATCCTACCCAAACAGAGCCACTCCTCATAAACAGCATCCAAATTAACTTGAGTCCACAAACAGTGTTTAAACATTGGAAGTCTCTCAATCCCAAACCCCCCTCATTTTTAGGTCTTGTTACAGCGTCCCAGCTTACTCTGTGACCAGAGGAGGTCGAGGCTTTTCCTGTCCACAAGAAAGAACTAGAAAGGGAATTTATGTTACGGATAACACTTTTTGGGAGAAGAAACGCTGAGCACCAGAAACTGACAATGCTTGAGATGACTGTTGACAAGAGCTGAAGTCTTCCTGCAAAACTTAAAAATTTTGTTGACCATGAGGAAAGTTTGGAGTTGATTTTGCTGATTAAAGGATCACAATCAGTTGGAGAAAGCTTTCTGTTTGAGAGTGGCACGCCTAAGTAACGTGCAGGCAAAGTAGATGGTGTTAGCCCAAACCGTGTATTTATCACTAAAAGATCTGCTTGAGATAAAGAAGAAGTAAACAACCAAGTCTTCTCTAAGTTTACTGAAAGACCCGAGAGCTCTTCAAACTCTTTAAGGACTTTGATAACAGCTTCTAAAGAGGATATTGACCCTTCGGTGAAGATGAGTAGATCATCAGCGAAGCATAAATGGGTTAATCCCAATTCACGACAATGTTGATGATACCCAAATTCACCTGCTGCCGCGGCCTTGTTTAACATAAGAGAGAGGACATTCAAAGCAACGACAAAGAGAAGAGGCGATAAAGGGTCGCCTTGGCGCAACCCGGTCGTGCTTTTAAAATATCCAGATACAGATCCATTGATGCTGACAGAGAAGGAAGGATTGCACACACAAGATCTGCACCAATTTAGAAAAGAATAAGGGACCTCTATCGTCTCAAGAACCGCTAGCAAAAAATCCCACTTAATTGAGTCGAATGCTTTTGCCAAATCAACATTTAGCATGATGCGTTTCTCAGAACCAGCCTTATTATACCCATGCATTAGCTCCGATGCCAAGAGAACATTTTCCATAAGAAGGCGACCTTTGACAAAAGCTGTCTGGTTTGGCAAGATTAAATCAGGTAAAATAAGTTTGAGTCGATCGGCTATTATCCTAGTGGTGAGCTTATACATAGTGGAGAAACAACTAATTGGCCGAAAATCGTTTATCATTACCGCACCTGGCCTTTTGGGGATTAGAGCAAGCACCGTGGCATTCACTGATGTTGGCATAAACCCGACGCGAAAGAATTGCTCTATCGAGTCTGTGACTTCCTGTCCTAATAAAGGCCAGGACTGTTTAAAAAATTCTGAAGTGAATCCATCGATTCTTGGGGTCTTGTTGGTTGCCATTGTAAACAGAGAGCCTCTAATTATTTCATCCGTCACCGGAGCTGAAAGTGAAGAGCGTGAGGCAACATTACATCTGAAGGTAATGAGATCCCTGAGTAATGTCCGCTGGTCGAGAGTTAAAGGTTGGTGATGGGGGTTTAGAACCGCTTTGAAATGAGAAACATCGAGAGAATGAATCTCTTCTGGGTCTGTAATCCTCGATCCATCATCCTTTATAAGAAATTTAATTGCGTTTGCCCCGTTCGGAGCTAGCATCTGCTTGTGAAAATAGGATGTGCTCTTATCGCCTTCTTTAAGCCATTTAATACGAGATCGTTGTCTATAGAAAGCTTCTTCTATTTGGCGGAGGTGATTGACTTTGTCCATTGCTTCTGCTTCAATTTGAAAGGATGAAGTAGAAGGGGAGGTCAGAGCTTGTACCTGCGCAACATGTAACAAATCATTAGCATCTATTACTCTTTTTTCTATCTCACTGTAGTGATTTCGATTTAGTGATTTTAGAGGTTGTTTTAAGCTTTTTAGCTTATAACTCAAAGCAGAGAGTGAGGTAGCCTTTTCCCCAGCAAGAATCCAAGCTTGCTCAATGGTATGAAGAAATAGAGGGTGGTTTGAGAGGTAGTTGAAGACCCGAAAGGGACGGGTTCCAAAAGGCTTTGGCGGAGGGGAGATACGGATATGACAAGGTGTATGGTCAAATATATCTGGTGGGTCAAAAGATGCAAAACTGCGAGGGAAGCAATGAAGCCACTGGTCATTTACTAAACATCGATCAAGCTTCTTAGCGATTGGATTGTCTTGTTGCTTGTTTGACCATGTGAAATGAGAGCCAGTGTAGTTGAGGTCCAGAAGATGCAGGGAACAAAGACAGTTGTAGAAGGAGTTCATTCTTGGTAAATTATAGGTAATGTTGGGGTTTGAAGTTTCGGTTGGTTTTGTTATTTCGTTGAAGTCGCCAACGACTAACCACAGTTTTGAGCTGAGATTTAGCCGACAAGAAGAGAGTTGTAACTGATTCCAAAGTATCTCTCGAGATTGTCTATCATTTTTTGCATAAATGACAGTGTAATTGATGGTTGGAAGAGAAGATCCAAGGTTGACCTCCGCTGAAAGGAATTGGTCTGATTGCTCTAGTATGCTTACAGAGACGTCTTTATTAAAAATGAGCCATATACGGCCGTTTGATGAGTAGGGAAAAATAGTCATGCATTCCCAACCACTACAAATCTGAGGTAGGATCCGGTCTTTGGTAGTTTCTTGTACCCTGGTTTCCAAAAGAGCTCCAAAAGTAATAGGTCTGTCTTTAATCCATTGACGAACAGGACGATGCTTTAGATCGTCATTAAGACCTCTAATATTCCAAAAGAATGTATCCATATACAGAATTAACAAAAAAGGAAGGAGTGGCTGCCTTTAGGCAGTTGTCGCCGCAGCTTTAGCTGCGAGACGAGTTGCACGACGAAGTTTTTTCTGCTGCCTAGGAGACAATTGCCAAGAATTTGCACGAAGGTGAGGCTGGAGTTTGGGTGAAGATGATGGTGTTGGTAGTAAAGGTGGTGGGGATGAATGGGGAGGTAAGGTGAGGTGAAGCGAGGGATTGATGAGGGAGGTAGAGTCTGATTGAAGATTGTTAGTCGGACAGTTTGCGACATTGTGGCCGAGGAGCCGACAAGAACCACAAAGCAGGGGAGTCCAAGGGTAAGTTACAGAAAGCTCACGGATTGAGCCATCTTCTCTTTCGACTTCAACCAGGTCCGGGAGAGGTTTTTTAAGGTTTACTTTGACCTTGACATCTACTGAATCAAAGTAGTTGACATCCCTTGAATCTCCGATAGGATCACCAATAAGTCCTGCAACGAAATCCAAACCTTCAGGAGTGAGGAGGTCAAAGGGGATATTTTGTATTCTTGCCCAAATAGGTGCTGAATCCAATGGTGGAGGAGTTTGAGAAAAATCAGGTGTCCATTTGGTGACATAAAGTGGCGCATCTCCTACACGCCATAGTCCTTGCTCAAGTACTTTAGATCGGATGTGTGCTGAAGGGATAAGAATTAGGAGAGCTCTTGGACCTATTCGGCGAATCCTTAGTTTCTGATCTTTTCCCCACAGAAAGTTTAGAACCGAGGAGATTTGTCCCATAGGAGGAAGATCCTTATAGAATAGGCCGATAACAAAGTCTGAATGCAATTTCTCTCCATGTTCAAAGATTGCATCTGGAACTTTTATCCTTGGACGACCTTGAGGAGAGATGGAAGGTTCAGCAACTTTCTTTAGAGGTCTTGAAGGAACAAAAAGATGTTTTGCCCAAGATGACTGATTAGTTTGAGTGAAGGGTTTAGGTAGAGAGGAGTGACGAGCATTAGTGGTGGAGCTCGTAGAAAGAAGGAGGGAGTCACAAGATATTGGTTTAAGAGAAAAATCCTGTAAAGGCGAAGTAAAGCCTGGTCCCGGCAGAGAACCAGGGGAGACCGGAGCAGTGGGTCCATGTCGGGGAAGAGGAGAGAGGGGAAAAGGGGGTGGAGGAGGGGGAAGAAAAGTGGCTAAAAGGGAGGAAAGGGAAGGTGAGGAAGGGTCGGGAGGCGGAGGAGGGTCTGGGAGAAGAGGTGATGCGGCGACTACCATCGGCGGCGAGGGTTCCGGCGGTGGGAAAGATGACTTCAACTCTCTGCGAATCTGACTTAAGCGGCTAGAGCTAAAAAATTAAGAGCTACGATTTGATATATAATTTATCATAGTTTTAAATTTTATAATAGTGACTACATGAAGAAAAAGAACAATAATGAAGAAGGTATGGTGAAAAATGAATAAAGAGAAAAAAGAAGTAAGAGGTGGAAAGAAAAAATGAAAATAAAAATTAAAAATTAAAACCACCGAGAATAAAAAAAGAAAGAGAGACAACAATTTAAAACGACGACAAGGAGTGTAAATATGTGAAATTAAGATAGGTGGAAAGGTAAATGAATAACATTTTGATTTAAAAGAAATGGAAAAGAAATAATATTTTATAACAGGGGTACATAAGCATTTATTAGAGGGAGGGGCCTTAGATAAATTGGTCCAGAAAAATTTAGGTTTGTCATGGTAGGTTTTGGAAACAGGCTCGAAGGAATGGGTTAAAGAAAGTTCAAGGGAAAACTCGAGCCAAAATACCAGAAAATGTGACTGATTTAAAACTAAACTCCGGTAGCATAAGTCTCATGTGAGAGGATTAGGGCTAGGCATAATATCCAAAATCTATATTTATTTAGTTCGGTTATCCAAACCCGATCAGATATATCTGAACATATTTTAGATATCCGAAAAAACTGAAATTTATTCATAAACCTAAATTTTCTAATAGTAAGTATATGGTTTACACGATTACTTTTACGCTATAAGATGGAATCTGAAACAGTACATATAGCAAAATATCAACTATAGGAAAACCAAGTTTACCAATTTTTTCAAAGATTGTAAGAAGAATGGTCATCTTCAAACATCAAAGACGAATGCAGAGAAAGTTAAGTAACCCTTAGTATCATATTAGAACAATGAAATAAAAGCCTTGTGCACATTATCACGTTCCCCAATTCCTCTATACTACATCGATTCATATTTTTTTTTCTTTTTTTTTGTCGATTGTTCTTCTTTCTTCTTTAGTTTTTTATTAGCTTTTTGTGATATTCACAATCCTCTCAATTTTCAAGGTCTCCTACATCTGAGACTTCGAAAAATTCACAATCAAATACATTGTTCATTGGTAATTTATCATAATTGGTGATTTTTGCATATAAATTTATTTGATTTCACATATCACATAAACTTGAATTTATCACATCGATTAATGATGAATAAAATTGTAATCAATCTATTATTTTGGATTATTTCATCTATTTATATCCGATTTCAATCCAAAAGTCCAAAACCGAATTAAAAATCCAAAATATCCAAAAATCCGATCCTGAACCCGAACCGAATCGAACCCGAAGATAACCGAACCGAATCCGATCCGAAGTTCTAAAATATCTTAGAACGAATTCTATAATTGAAAATCCGAAAACCCGAACCCGATCGGATTCAGATATACGAACGCCCAGCCTAGAGAGATCGAAGAAACGAAGTCTGATCAAACCCACATAAGAAAACGGCTCTACACAGTTTATGATGCAAGGTAATTTATTTCAAATCCATAATCATAGTCGATGGTGTAACGATGTTGATAATAATTTGATTGAAGCTACGTGTGGAATCCTCGTGTGAAGACGCCACGTAGGGTTTACTAGGAATAAGTTTTATGTCAGAAAATCTCATGAGGTGTTGTGTTGAGTTTATTATATGAATTGAGATTATTACTAGACTTGGGTGTTCATAACAGGCTGTTGAAGAAGATTGGTTCCAAATTTATGATATTAAGAACACGAGTAAAGCAAACGTCTTTTTGTGGTATAAGATGATGCTGCTATTGATATAGCAAAGATTTAGTCTCGACTTGTTTTCTTTGTTGTTAATGGTATTGGTGATAAAACGACTGACGCTATTAGATATGGTAGCAATGTAATCACTGTCATAATTGCTCTGAAGATAGTGGGCATTAGATTACTTGTAATTTGGAACCAAAGTAATGATGGAACATAAGTGGTAATGACAATGTTAGTTAAATCTTCCATTGGTAAGTTTAAGCATGCTCTGTATCACGTGTTTCGTACAAAATTAATATTCTTCTCTTGAGTGCTGGTAGCTTATTTAATTGAGATGGTTGTGTTCGTAAACCTAGAAGACATGGGGTGTTTTTCTGAGGCAAGTCAAGGTTTGACATAGAAAAATTATCTTTCCTCTTGATCATTTACTAGATGTTTTACATGTTTTCACTTTGTGTATTTAATTTTTTCTTGTCTTTCTCTTTGGGTCTTATGCAGGAAGCTTGATATTGATATGAAGGAAGCACCATCAACTTTCCTTCCTAAGGACCAAAAGAGAGAAACAATTAGATAGGAATCATTGATTTTAAGAACAAAGATCTTGGAGCAACACATATATCTCAACCACAAATTATTCCCAAGCCTGAAAAAAATTATCCTCTTAAGCAAAGAGGACTTTGGATGGAAACGATGACGACCAAGCTGAGCGGAAGCGACCTGTTCTTGTTAGGTACTTTCTCCTCTTTACCGTAATTTTATATGACTGATTCTACTGAAAGTTTCCTACTTCTCTCAATATCCATTGATCATCTTTTGCTATGTCAGTGTGATTGTAGAGGCTCTAAAGTACACAATTTTCAAAAGCTTTGCTTGCCTTTGGAACCTATTCTCCGCCAAGTTGTAAATTTTGTTGCTTTTTTTGGGGATTCTTTTACACTGCTTAGTTGTTGTAACTCAATCTTTTCCTGATTCTTGTTCTTGTCAGTAGTAAATTCGTTCGCAATGGATAGGTATTCACACTTAGAGTTTTATGTTATAAGCATAAAAATTACCTATCTTTTATTATTACCTGAATGCTAGATTTTTGCTGAGCAGGTCAGTGAAGAAGTGGAACGTGCTTTGGTGAAACTAGGCCCTACTATGCTTACTGTGATTTATTTAAAATAATCTATAGTATCTTGATGGACTTCGATCTTGTGACATGCTTCTTGAATGTTAGATAACAATTTCCTAAGATTTATTATTACTTTGCAGTTCAGTGTCTTCTCCTAAGAGAATTGAAAGTCCATATGGTCGGAACTTATGGTTGTAGTTTAGGAATAGGTTATCTCTCCCATATTCACAGGAGGAAGAGTACAAGGTGAGGTGGGTGCTGTCATTCATGTTTTTTTGATCGATTCAAACACTGGGTGTATCCTGGTATATGGTTTGTAAGCTTCAACAAAGCTTGAAGTTGTTGTGCTTCAAGCTGTTTGGTGATGATATTACAAGCACAAATCCAACGGACTCATCTGGTTATCAACCTCAGGTCGCGATCCCACCAATGGTGGAGCTTGCTGGTGGGTACGATCAAAAATCTCACGCAGCTAACCTGGGTAATCGGGCCAGTCACAATATATTGTAGAAGATTGAGATATCATTTTTTGATGGTAAGCACAGTTCTGATTGGTTTGGTTGGTTCTAGTGGAAAAATTCTTCACCGTTGGCAGGTATAGAGAAGATGAAATGCTGGAAATGGTGGCGTAGAGTTTTACAGGAAACATCCTTAGGTGGTTCAGTTGGGAGCTATTTCATTGCCCGTTTCTTGGCTGGGCCGATTTCAAAGAACGTTTGTTGATACAATTTCAGGAATCATTTTGATGAGGACATTGAACCAACACTTGTACCACAAGTCAATGAAACTCCAATGACACTATCCAAGGCTAGGAGGCTTAGAGAAGGGTACAATGATGTGATCCAAACTTTAATCAGCTCTATGGAACTTGGAGGTTTCACCAAAAATAGTCCAGAAGTTAACTTAAGCTCGGATGGCTTAAATGAAGAGTTGCTGGAGAATTTCGTCCATTTGAGCCTCAAGGAGATCCGGCCTCAGTCCAACCAATGTAAGTCTATTTTCTTGACAAGAAATGGAGCTTAACACAACAAGAATCACTCCAAGACCATTCCTGAGCTAGAAGATATACTCATTACAAGTCAGCTGGCCATTAGAGAGTAAACAAAGCAAGAAGAGGATTCTGAAGCTAACTACGTGGAAATTCTTGAAGATAACTCTCATACAAGCCTCAAGGGACTAGAAGAAGAAGAAATTATCAAAGGATTCAAGCTGGACGGACCAGAACAAGCAGATCGCATTTTAGCTCCTAAACTGCACAAACCGAGCCAAAATCGGGTATTTTTAATCTATAAAATTTATGCAGGTTAAACTGAGTTTATCTAAGGCATATAAGGCTTCAAAAGACAGAATTTCAAGCTCAAGACGTGATTTAGCCCTTTCGTTTATTTTATTTTAAGTTTGCAAACATTTATGTTTTGTGTGTTTAAACGCTTTGTTGTTTTATTTTGCAAGTCTTGTTGTTTTGAGTCTTTGTTTTGAATTAGTGTCGACCTAATTAGGTCTTAAGCTGAAGAACCACTATATAAGGTTCTCCTGCAGCCTTGTAAACCTCATACCTTTTCGTTGATTAATAAAGTTGCATTTTCCTCTCTTTCAAGTGGTACTTGTAGAGATTTAAGCTTCTGTCCTTTTTGTGTGGATTCACCATTGGAAGAGCTTGCTTGCTGTATCAGAGATCCTTCCATTTTATCTGTGGTGCGTTCGATCCATCTTCACTTCCATCTACTGATCCTACAAGAGAGAGCGTTATAGCCAGCTTGTTTGGTCCCATATCGATTCACCTTCACCCACTGAACCAGCACGAGAGAGCGTGAAAGCTAGCGTGTTTGTTCCCATCTTCCGTAGCCAAAGACTCTCCCCGGAGTCTTATATCATTTGGTATCAGAGCCAAAGGTTCCTACCATCGGTTCTAACCTTCTATCCCTTTATCTTTTCAGTTCTATCACTTTGTGTATGTTCATCTTCTGTTTGTGTTTTCTGGGTTGTTTTTTTTTTGTTTGAGTCTATAAAACTAAAATCAAAATAAAAAGTGTCTAGATTCTTGTTTTTGGTTGTGTTTAGTGTTTATTTAAGTATTTCGTTCATCATAGTTGCTGCTTGAATCCATTTAGAGAAATCTGATATGTTTTGAGTTTTTGTGACTATTCAGTTTCTGTTTTTGGTGTTTTGATCTGTTTGCTATTGTGTAAGCCTGGGAAGTGACGAAAATGGCTAATGGTGATGGAATTCAACAAGATGCACTCTTACATATGTTAAATTCCATGAGAGAAGAGATGAGAAACGTTACTCTAGTTGTTGGAACGATGAGACAGGAGTTTAGAGAACGAAAAGGACGTTTAGAGCAGCCTAGACGTCAACCTATAAGAGGAGCTCCAATCAACCAGAATAACCAAGATGAGGATGAAGATGAAGACGACATGCCTGAACTAGAGGATGATCCACATGATCCTTTTCAATATCAACCAAATAGGAGACAAGATCCTCTAAGGAGAAACTCATTTCGAGAAGGAGAAGCACGTGGGTAGAATTATAATATTAAGCTAACCCCTCCTACTTTTGCAGGAAAATCAAATCCAGAAGTTTATATGGACTGGGAGAGGAGACTTGAGCATATCTTTGAATGTTACGAGTATAATGAACGCAAGAAAGTTGCTGTTGCTGCAGCACAACTCACAGATAATGCACTTGCATGGTGGGACATAAATGTAGCAGAGAGAAGGAGGCAACGTTTTGCACCTGTAGCAACATGGACTGACATGAAATACCTT
>OVBE01006963.1:0-19090 GCA_900406425.1 Iberis pinnata | reverse complement strand
CTAGAAAGTGACAAGAAATGTTATGTAAAAATCCTAAAATTCAAGTGTTATCACATGGTCATTCTGTTTTTGTTCAGTATCATTTTTTCTCATGATTTTGTATATCAGTAACTTCTTGTTGAGGCTCTTGTTCAAAAAAGACTCCATTCTCATCTTCAAGTATTACCTTTTCACCCTCATCTTCGAGTATTACCTTATCACCCTCATCATTATCAGCCCAACCCTCACCATCTTCACTAACTTCATCATCATCTTCAAGTCTTACATTCTCAACCTCAACTTCAATATCTTCATTTAGTTGAACCTCAACAGCCTTCACAAACTCTTAAACCACTCTATCTAACTCTCCAAGTTCTACTGCCTCAACAACCTTATTTTTTCTAGAACTCCTTCTTTCCCTTGTTTGATATTCTTCAGTACAAATAATCTCATTATTGCTATCATTGTTAACCCCATATTGCTCCATGTTAACAACTTCTTCTTGTTACTTATTCTCTTAGTTCCTCTTGTTGTATTCACATATGTAGTTGTTGCAGGTATAGCCTTTACGCCTTGGTGACGTCTACTACGACGGGTCCCAACAGAGGTGTATCCTCCTGTTTTCCTTTCCATTTCAGAACCGAGAATCAAAAATAACAGTTTAAATAGACAAAATCCCATATCTTACGAATGTTCAAACAATATGTAGATCGATGATACCTCGAAATCAAAATATCAAAATCAATAAAACCCAATGCATGTGTAATTCAGAACCGCATAATCTATGTACATAGACCCAAAATTAACTAAAAGTTCAAGTATATCAGGCATATACCTTCTCGATTGAACAATGGAGCTTCAAATCGGTGAGAGAAACAATGTGCCGAAGTAACGCACACACTGAAGATCTTCTGAGAATAATGAAGAAAGAGAGAAATAGCTTAGTCAAAGATTATGTTGAAAAAATTAAGGGATTTTCTAAGTACCATAGCAAAAAAAAATTATTATATGCAATAGTAAGTGCTGAAACTTAGCAAATTTACACACCTAAGCATTTTTATTTTCCCGGGAATGTAACAATAGCATCCAAAGAATGAACGCTATAAATAAACACATGTTCATGTACAATAGTATATACACATAAAACATTATCCTGGTACGCTATCAATAGTCATATTTCTTGTAGTGGAAAAATTAGGCCAGGTGGTGGAAGTAAAAGCTCCACCAAAACTATGAACCCTCCTATGGTGAATCAATATGCTACCTCGCAAACAAAGAATGAAGCGACACCACAAACAAAGGGAACCAACATAAACAGATCCTAGGAATACGGGAAATGAAGATGACAATTGAAAACATCCTAGAACGTCTAAAGAGACGCCAATAAATATGAAGACTTCAGACATGTTTAAACGTAGAGAGAATGAGCGACATAATCTTAGCAGACAAGATGAACTACGACCAAATCTGACGACGGGAATTCTAAGAGACATAGAGGAGCCAATCATAAGTTAGAATACAAAACTTTCTCATGGGAAACCAACGAAAGGAGATGAATAACTAAGGCACTATGACCCCAGAGACAAATAAAAAACCCTACAAAAGTAGGCAAGAAAACCATAAGAAGAAGCTTGAACTGAGAGAAGCCCTAGTCTAAAACACCAGCTAATCACCAGGGTGAGGCTAAGACCAAACCACATATCCACTTACTTACCTAAAGAAAGCGAGACCAAATGTTGAGGAAAGAAATTCCTAAGAGCATAGATCCACTCTAAAAAGGCGAAAAAGGGAGATGGTAGCAAGCACTCTTAACAAATTGAGTCGAGATAAAGTGATTGAAGCACACATATAGGCTTAGGATTTAATCCTAAAAATATACTGCATAGAACATGTCAAAGAAGCATATAAAGTGTCGAATTTCACAGAGACCAGATAGCACACTTCCAGTTTAATGTTGAATTAAACTAAGACATATTAAAAAGGTTGTTGTGATTGAAAAAGCAATAATGAAAATTAAATGAAGATAAATCAAATATTAGAAGCGTCAGGCAATAGGAAACTCCACAGGTTATCAGCTTTAATAGCTCAGGTTAACATGTAGAATTTTACTTTGAAAATAGTTCTCAACATGAAAGACACAAATAGAATAATCTTCTCTCAGAATGTTAAACTCTATGTTTGAATTACTAAAAATAAACTCTCATTGCGTTTAGATAATTCAACCATGCATTAATGTTTAGATTCAATAAGTTCATATACATTTAGGATTATACTCTCGCAAGCAAGAACATCTACTCATCTAGACTATATCATACTTCTAAACCAATTCTCTTTGTGTTTATAATTCTAATATCAATGAATTAGTTAGCTATTCTAATTCATGAATTAAGAATAAGTCTAGACTAAGAACCTAACAAATTCAGTCTTTTATGTTAAACCCTAACAATCAAACCTGGTTTTCCTGAGAAACCCTAAAACTTAACTAATAAACTACTCAGACATAGCAAAGTTAACACAAAGTGTAAAGGAAATAAAAATCAGCCAAAATCTTTCATAGTGTGAAAAAGGAAAAACCAAAAATAAATAAAACTGATAAGTTTGAGGATAAGTGGTGCAAAATTGCAAATCTTCTAAGTCCTCTCATGTGGGGAGAACGTCCGTTCTGTGGGGGAACAATCGTTCTGGTATCTCTAAGGAACGATCTTTTTGGTGGAGAACGATCGTTATGTTGATCTGTGAAATTCTAGTAGCATTTGCACGATAATTATCTAGGGGTTAACGATCGTTCTTCATATTTGTAGCCTTTATGTTGCATCAGAATGATTTTTCTGTAGAGAACGATCTTTCTCTCTTCTGAACTTGGCCAATTCACATTTGATTTGCTCTAAAATCCATCTTTTTCTCTAAAATGACCCGAACACCTAGAAATCTGTAAAAAAACACCGTTTGCAAAAAAATGCTTAATAGCAAGCATAAATGCCCGCTATAAAGAGTTTAAACCAAGTAATATTACACACCGTAACGATAACTAGTATAATAGTCGAACCCAAAATCACTCGTGAAAGGAGAACAAAACCAACAACCAAGGCACCTCAGGCTAGAAAACTCCAAACTCGAGCATAATCGAAGAAGATCTTGCCTCCGTTGCAACGTCAAACACTAGCACCAAAGTAGACATCAGGAGACAGAACAACAATGGGGTTTACAAGGGACACTAACCACCATCCTGGAACTAATCCTTTACTTGAAGGAAATGAGGTCTGGCTGATTTATGCCTTCTCCTTACTGGTTCATCAACGTTTTAATGTCATCTCATATGGCTATGGCGTAAGTGATAGTATCAATAATCCTCTTTGGATATGTGTTATGCCATCTTCAAAAATGCATTGTTTTCTCGTATCGATTTCTAATGAGGATACATGAAGCATGAAGTTCTTTGAGCGCTTAGGTGAACCGCTTTAGCGGATTATCTTCGACACTCAGGTCTTAATTCTTGTAGAGACTTGACGGACTATAGTTTTCTAAATTTGGTATCTGTTTTCTCGGATTAGCATTCTTTTATGGTTTGTATATTTTTTAGGTTTTCGGGTGCGTCAAACTATATCTCCTGAGATTTCGGGTTATGATAGTCGAAATATACGAGATTTGATGTTTTTTGTTTTTGTCAAATATTATCGAAGACATTATGACCAAGAACCATAATAATTTATTAATCGGTAAAGTAAACACAAGTGGATTCTGAACATGAAATGAAACACCGGTTCATTATAATCCACACTTATGCATGCCAAGTAGTGTCGGGAAGCGAATATGTCCTATCTTTCTGATAAGAAAAAGTAAAAAAAATATTTGAGTTGCTGCTTGGGAAATGGGAAGTCTGTTTCTTTTTGGTATGAAAGTTGGTCATATTTGGGTATTATTATTGACCGTAGTGGTCCACTGATATTACTCGTTTTAATGCCTTATAATGGGTATTTATACTTACTATTTGGAATTATCCGAGTGTTTTCCTTGTAGTTTTGGCATATTTTCAGGATTTTAGGTGTTCGAGACATTTTGGATGCAAATTGGCATATAGATATGCAGAATACGGCAGAAAGGTTAGAGGTTTTCCAACATTTGAAGATGTTCCCATGGATGGATGAAGCTGAAATTTTGACACAAGATATCCACGTGAGTTAATTTTCATATGGAAGTGTTTTGAAGTCAATCCATTGGTTCAGTCAAAAGTTATGGCGATTTTACTGAAGATTGGTTAAGGTGTCTCGCATAAGAAGCATGTGCAGAACATGAGAAGAGATCGATCGATCCAGAAAGGGATCAATCGATCCAAAGCTCCTGGAAACTTACATAAAAAGAGATCAATCGATTCCTAATCAGATCGATCCATGTGGCCGAGAATGACTAAGAATTTTCCAAATTACAATTATGCCCTCAAGACTTATCAAGATTTTACTTATTGGTTTTATTTTATTTTCCTTATTTTTAGAACTATAAAAGCTCTAGGCTTTGTGTTATTTTCATTATCGCTTATTTTTATTTCCAGAGCTTTCACAAAGAGACGAGATCTGAACCTTTGTACTTTGGAGAAAATTTTTGAACTCTTTTATTTTTATTAATTTGATTTGATTTTTTGAATATGCTTTCTTCTATGTTTATTGATTGCTTAGCTATGTTTGAGTAGTCGTATTGTTAGGTTTTAGGGGTTTTCCAAGAAAACCAGGATTTGATAGTTAGAGTTTAACATAATGGATTGAAATTGTTAGGTTCTTAGTATAGATTTGTCTTTAATGCATGAATTAAATTGATCACCTAGTTCATTGAAATTATATTGATAATTGGAAAGAGATTTGGTTTAGAGATCTGACCTAGTCTAGATGAGTATATGTTCTTGCTTAGCGAGAGTGTTGTCTTGAATTTCTATGAACAATTGAATATGAACTTAATGCTTGATTGAATTATTATACATGCGAGAGTTTATATATGATGATTCAAACATAGGGCTTAGTACTCCGAGAGGAGATTAATCTAGTTATGTCTTTCAGGTTGAGAACTATTTTTATTTTCAAATTCTGCATGTTAACCTGAACTTCAAACATGAGTACATTTAGAATTCCCTGACGCCTGACGCCTTAGTTAACTGATTTAAAACCATTTTACTTTACTTTTATTGCTTATAAATTAGTTAAAACCATTCTTATTTACTGTCTTAGCTAGAATTGATATTGAACTGAAAGCCGCACTATCTGGTCTCTGTGGAATTCGAGCCTAGTCTATACTACTTAGATTTGTTCTCTGCGGTTAGATTTAGGATTAAAATCTTGAGCCTATCATCCTCTCGGTCTAGTTCACCTTGGAATACATGTTCATGTTACTGTCTCTGAGGCTATTCGCTATGATTAGTAGGCTCTTCCCCGTCGATGATCCAGAAATAAATCTCTTAGGGTCATTTATGACACTTTGCTTCAATTTCCTTGTCCAAGTTATTCATATTCGGAAGACTCATATCTCTGCGGAGTTTGTGGAAACTGAAATTCGCATTGTTCGATTTCCGTTGGTCAAGGAAAATCAGAGAGAACCTTAATTATCCAGATCCTGCATTTCTATGAGTCAAATGTAAAAATATCATAATACAAAAACGATTAATGCGAACACTAATTTAAGAATACGAAAGAGGGCAAAAGAAGTCTTATTGTGAATCTCATAAGTGTGTTACAATTATGCGATAGCTTCAACCGTAAGAACTATCAGTGAGTATCCTAGATATAACATCAGAGACTTTGAATAACCTAATTGAGTCGCAGCCCACTAGTAAGAATGGAAAAATAGTCAAAAGCCCAAACTGTTTTGGTGTGGAGAATTGAACGTGTATGTGCTCCTCCTCTTCGTCTCTCTTATATAGACTTCAGGGTTGGTTCATCTTCCTTTTCCGTCTTCCGTTCCTCCAAGAAAATTTTCCTTTCCCAGTGTATTCTTCTGCGGAAATCTTCATTTTCCGAATTTCTTCCATTTCTTTTACGACTTGTGGGACAAGTCACGACCGTCATTGTGCATGGACTAGATTCTCTTCTAGAATCGTAAGTGGCTCGTTATCGTTTTTTAGGCCTCGTTGGGCCGTTTTACGGTTTAAGCGATTTTTATGATTCTAATCAGAAAACTGGCCTTTTGCACAATGATACGATATAAATTTTGCGAAACGATAAAATCAATCGTATAAGTGAGATAATATTGGTGTTTAAGGTAGCCCTTATTGTTTCATACGATTGATAAATACTGGCACGTCCTCATGATCGTTCCGAAGAAAGACGGTTATAATCGTATAGTCGAGATAATCTTGGATGTTTTGGTTAACTATTATCGTTTTATACGATTAATTTCGTAACGAGAGATTTCATGATTCTTTTATGAGTCGTAAGAGACAATCGTACAGCCGAGGTAACTTTGGTTTTTAGGATAATGGGAACCGTTTATACGATTAATTCGGGACTTATGCGAGTTTGGTTTTCATTGCAGAATTCCAACGGAGACTCGGAATGACACGAAATGAGAGATGGGAGGTTCGAGATTAAGTCTGGCGAGCTGAACTTGTGTAGTTCAGCTCGCCAGTTGGTGAGCTGGATTTCCGTTGTTCAGCGTACGTATTTTCGTTTGTCCGTATATGTCGAGATATTTCATACTTCTCGGACATTGATTTTGAATACACTAGCTTTAATCCCAACACTGGACGTAAGCAGATTTTCTTGCCTCGTTAAAACCTTAGTGATAGGAAAACCCGGTCGAACAAAACCTTCTCGACTAAGAACAAAATAGTACAAAGATAATCGCGTGGCTGTTCAACGATTTTTGTTCGATTTTTACGAAGCGCCTTCCCTATGGTCTTTCGTTGATCGGGATAGCTTAGATCATTTCGTACTTCTCGGACGTTAATTCTGAGTGTACTGTTTTTCACCCCAACAGAGTTGATAATGATCGTGAGATTTCTGTCTTATCAAAAATATGGTAACTTATTCGTCCATCAGCTGCTCCCCTTTGGTTGTTAGCCTCAGTTTGGTTTGAGCTAGCCACACTGCGTCATGTTTTCACTCTCTGGACCATAAACCATGACAAACTGCCTCTCAAGTCTCGGCTCCACTCTTGGGGTCTCACTCCCGATAATTTATGTATTGTATGTGCTTCTAGTCCTGAAACTAGAGAGCACCTAATTATGCATTGTCCTATTGCTGCAACAACTTGAAGAAGGTGCTGGTGCGGCTTGGTCAACACCCTAGCCTCTTTGCGTCTTGGTCGTCTTTAACATCCTGGCTTCTCGGAAGGTCGTCGGCCACTGCTTGTTATCTGAATAAAATTGATGCACATGCAACATTTTATTGGCTTTGGAAATAAAAGAATGCTAGGTTGGATAGTGAAACAACTATATTCCAAGAAAATTTGAATGTTTTGACTATCATTCTGATACCTTTCATTTTAGTTAGTGTTTATAGTTGTTTTATCTTGTTTAATTTATTTTATTTGGATTTTTGACTTTAAGGGATTTTATATTATGTCGACTTTGCTTTCTTTTACCGTTGTACCATTTTGTTTATTTATAAATTGTTTAGACGAGAAGTTAGCGGTTGCGTGTCGGCGATCTATTAAAAACATATTGCTAAGTGAGACTAGGTAGTAGATTTTTAACCATATTTTAGAATTGGTAAATAAAATAACTAGTATACCGGTGCAACTATAACAAGATTTCATTAAATAAATAAATGAAAAATTTTGATGTAGTAATATGGAATTTTTTCATCAAATTATTACTTGAGTCTACAAAGTCTAATTTAGACTCTTTCAAAAAACATTTTGTTTCGTTCTCAATCAACACTAATTTTTCTTTATTTTATTTTATTTTTTTGTATGACTCTGTCATGAGAAACAACTTTTAATTGGTGAAGCGTTTCAAAGTCTTTTAAGAACTTAAAAAGGGAAGTTAAGAATCACATAAAGCGTCTGTCATCTCAATCTTTGGACGATGATGATGATGACGAACTTTAATAACACCTTTCTGTCTTACTTTGTCTTGTTCGTTTGTGGTGTTTTGTTGATGGAGGTTGGTGTAGGACAAAACCCAAAAAGTGAAATAAAAGTAGGAGTAGTTCTTGATCTCCAAACAGAATTTTCCAAGATCTGCCTCACTTCGATCAACGTTTCGTTGTCCGATTTCTATGAAAATAATTCTGATTACAGCACAAGACTTGCCCTTCACGTCAGAGATTCTATGCAAGATACTGTTCAGGCGTCAGCTGCAGGTTCGTTATTTCGCACTACAAGAAAATAAATAAGCGTAAAAGCATTAAAGAATACCATCATTAACCGTGGGTTAATATCTTAACCAACGGATTAATGACGAAAATATTCGGTCGTTTGTACCACATCAGTGAAAACGTGTTTGTCGTAAAATATCGACTATTTACGCAATAATTATTTATATGGGTAAATAATTAGTCGGTTACTATTCTGTAGTTATTCCGTCGATAAACATTTCATATCAAAGCCTGCAGTACTAAATACTAAGAGCAGCATTAACGGGATTTAGCAGCGTATCTTTAAAAAAATATATATATATATATTTACAAAAGAGGAGAGAGAGCGAGATTCGAAGTTTTTATGTAGATACTTTTATAAATTATAAATATCAGAACTGCCATGTGGCGCATTCTGATTGAGGCAGTATTTTTTTTTTTTCTTTTCTTTTCTTTTCATCGAGTGTTTTTTTTTGTAGTGTTTTTTTTTTTGTAGTGTTTTTTTTAGTTGTTTATTTTTTCTAGGACTTGGTTTTTAGGTATTCGGTTCAGTTCCGGTTTTTCGGATCCTAAATTTGAATACCCAATTGATACTTTTCTAATATTTGGTTATGTTCTTGTCGGTTTCGGGTCGGTTCGGTTCCACTTTTTTATTTATGATTTTGTGTAGAGCTGGGCTTTTGGGTATTCGGTTCGGTTCCGGTTCTTCAGATCCTAAATTCGAATACCCAATCGATACTTTTCTAATATTCGGTTCTATGTCGGTTTCAGGTATTTCATACCCAAAATACCAAAAAAAATACCCAAACCTTTTGGTTCTATGTCGATTTTTGGTTTTATGTTCAAATATTAATGCATTAACTAGTTAGTTTCATAAAATTTAATATTTCATAAAATTTATGTTCAAATATTTTCAATTAAAAATTTATGTTACAAAAATAATATTATTTTATTCTAAAGATCCACCACTTGGTTCTACCATTAATCCCCTAAAATAAGTAAAGTTTTTTAATTTTTCTCTATTCCTTTATAAATTAATAAATTAATCTAAAGAACCTTAAATTGGGTTCTACCAATAATCTTGCTCTAACCTTCGTAAAACCGTTGGAGTAACCGACAGAGTATTTATTATTTTGTAAATAAATAATTTTATATTTATATTTATATGTTAATTTAACGTAATATATTAGTGAATTATATAAAAAAGATTAAATATAACTAAAATATCTGAAAACCCATAAAATATTATAAATATAAAACATAAAATATTTTAAATATAAAGTCCAAGAAATATTTCAATTATCCAAGATCTTCCATATGAAAGCACTGTCTGAGATCAACATAAACCAATATTGTAGCTCATTGTCATTTTTCATGTAAGTAAATAGCGAGCAGTCCTCATTGGATTAAGGGAATCCAAATTGTAGAAGAGCTTGAGACAACTTAGCAGACAAACATTTAGGAGTTTGCTTTAAACCGTAATGAGATTTTTGCGAACGACATACCTTATTAGGATTGGTATGATGAAAACCCGGTGGAAGTTTCATAAAAAATTCTTCATCCAAGTCACCATGGAGAAAGGCATTGTACACATCCATCTGATGAAGTTCTCATTTCTGAGTTGCGGCCAAACGAAGTAAAGTACGCACAATAGTCATTTTCACGACACAAGCAAAAGTCTCATGATAATCATCTCATGCAAATTGATTATTACACCCGCACCACTAGACATGTCTTGTAATGTTCAATGGAGCCATCATAATTATATTTAATTTTGAAAACCTATTGACTACCAATCATTTTTTTCTAGAGGTAAAGAAACAAGACTCCAAGTTTTCTTTGCTTTAAGAGCCTCAATCTCAGCAGTCATCGCACGCTTCCATCGAGAGTCTTGAACGGTTTTCTTGAAGTGTTATGTCTCAGGCAGAGGTGATAGCTGTCAAATAAGCTCGATGAGCTGGTGTAAAACAAGCATCGGAAACATACGAAGAGATGGGATAAGTGGACGTACGAGGAATCGTAGAAGACTATGATGTGGAAGACGATAAATCACGTGGGTCGAAGAGAGATATTCAACATTATAGACGATGTAGTCTTGTAATTTTGTCGATATGGTTTTGTCCCGATGCCTACAACTGAGAGGAGAATATTATGTTTTTGGAACAGACGACGTGGGCAACACAGCAGTATAAGGGTCTGATTCTGGAGCTGTGTTGGGTATAGCTGAATACAATGAAGGAGAAGAGTTCCCCCTATCAATGATAGGCTCAGTGGAAGGCACATATAACCAAACATCATTAACATCATTGTGACGAACATAATGCAACGAAGATGATCTACTCAATGCGGAAGAAGCAAAGGGAAGCTGATCTTCACAGAATGCAACATCGCGAGACACAAACACATCATTAGTAGTTAAATTTATCATCTTCTAACCTTTTTTCCCAAAAGGGTAACCGAAAATCACACATTTGGAACTCCGAGAGCCAAATTAATCCTTATCGCGGGCCTGTCGATGTGCATGATATAAAGAACCAAAGACACATAAGTGCAAAAAGAGAGAGCTGACCCGAATAGAAGCTCATATGAAGTTTTTCCTTTATGTATAGTTGATGGTGTGCAAATGATCAAGTACGCAGCCGTTAATACTGCATCACCCCAAAAACGTATGGGAAGCTTGGCTTGAAACATCAGAGCTCAAGAAACGTTTAGAATATGTTTGTGCTTATTTTCAACACGTCTGTTTTGTTGAGGAGGGTCGACACACTAAGTTTGATGAACCACTCCATTCTCATGAAAATAGCTGGTGAGACACATAAACTCAATTATGTTATCGCTCCAAACACTTTGAACATTTTTGTTAAATTGTTTGCGAGTATAGGTGAAGAAATTGATCAAAATATGTCTAACTTCTGACTTTTCTTTCATCAAATACGTCCATAAAGCTCTAGAATAATCGTCTACAATTGTAAAAAAAAAAATAAACAGCGCCATATGAATATGGGACTCTGTAAGGTTTCCATACATCAACATGAAATAACGAAAATAAATCTATTGATTTAGTCGAACTGTCATAAAAAAAAAAAACATCACGTGTTTGTTCATCCTGAAAGAAGATATCACAAGAATAAATCGTAGAGCCACTAGAAAAACCATGCAAATCTGAACACTTTAAAAGATGGGTGACCCAACCGTTGATACCAAAGAAATGAACTAGAACCACTAACTTCTGCATGAACCTTAGTTGAGATCATGTTCGTGAAGACATAGACCCCCCCCCCTCTTCCCCGATTCCAATCAAAGTCTTCGAAGAACGTTCATGCAAGGCACAATTTGGTTCAATAAAGATCGAAAAACACTTTATATGTTTCAAAACTTTTGAAACAGACAATAAAGTACAATTAATAGATGGCACGTATAAAACATTTGTTAAAACAATAGCTTCAGTTAGATATAATTTTTCGACTCGTATTGCTTTTGTTTCACTACCATCAGCGAATCCGATAAATCTTGGGGGTGTGGACTTGACGTAAATAACTGGGTATCACTTTTCATGTGACGAAAAGCTCCAGAGTGTAGAATAATATCACCTAACACAGTCTTACCAAACAGTTTGTCTGAAGAGTTTGAACTCATCTTCTCTTGAACTAGTTGACCCAAAGTTTTCCATTGTTCTGCATTGAGCTTTAAAAAAACAGAATCATTAGAGCTTGTGGCATAAGCGACGTGAGCTGATGTCGTGCCTCATCCTTTTCTAGTGACGCGACTATTACTATCCCTGCCACTTCCACGATCTAAGCGCTCATGCACCCACTCAGGAAAGCTGGTTATTTGCCAGCAATCTCGTCGTCCATGTCCTCTTTTCCCACAACGAGTGCACGTTTGACAAGACCAAAAGATAGAACCACTTCCTTCCGTACTTGATGCATGACGTATATTTGCACTACTATGTTCTTGTCGAGTAGCAAAACCAATAACACTTTGTTGTTGTTCATGTCCCTAGAACATTTGATTCTTTTGTTCTTCTCTAATGACCTTGGAATAAATTTAACCAATGTCTGGAAAAAGATCACGAGAGATTATTTGAGAGGACAAGCTTCCAAACCTTTATTCATTAAGCCCCATTATAAACTGATGGATTCTTTCTTGTTCTTTCTCTTGAGATAACTTTGTAGATGCATCACATGTACAAGCACCACATATACACGCAATCACCGGTTGATACGCTTGCAATTATTACCACAAGAAAGACGATTTTCCAAAATATTCTAACATAGAGATACCTTCTTGTCGAGAGTTGTGTTTTCAATTGGTGAATTCTTACTTTGTTTCCAACCGAAAAACGCTTTTTGAGATCCAACCATAATTGATGTGCTTTTGTAATATACATGATTGTTGATTTTACTTTTGGTTCAATCGAAGCTCATAACCAACCAACAATCATGGAATTCACTGTTAACCAGTTCTCAAAATTTGGATCATCTTTCAATGGTTTTTTCATGATTCCATCGATGAAGCCTAATTTTCTTTTCTCTTATAATCCATCGAGCATCTAATAGGACCATTCATTGTAGTTACTTCCAGTCAATTGAACTGACGTGAGTAAAGAACTAGGATAAGCTGATGCGGCTAGTGCATACAGAGAGATGATTGTCCCTTCGTTATTTTTAACACCACCAGTCGGATTACTTGTTGTGGAAAACTTGTCGATTGTTGAATCTTGTTTCGATTTGTTTCAACTTGAATCCGAGAGGCACGATTTTTACATTTTATGTTATGGCTCTGCTACCATGTAAAAATTTTTAGGCTCTCATAAAACTGATTTGCTTTATTAATCATAGAACAAATATTATTTATACAAGGGAAAAGGAAATAAAGATGAGAATAAACCTAATGAACATAAATATGAAAATTGAGTAAATCTAACTAAGACGTAAAAAAGAGGTAATCTTGGGATATTAGAGCATAAGGGCATCTCCAACAATGAGATGCAATAGTGGAGTTCTTAATATATTTTAGTAATATTTTAATAATTTAAGAAACTATATTCCTATTTAACAAAATGTGCTTCTAATGGTAGAATTGGTAAGAGATTCTTTAAAAAAAATTAAACATTATATTTTGCATGAGAGAGAGACAACACAATACCTTCTCTTTTTTTTCCCAGACAAATAGGAGGCTGACACCTAAGGGGTTCCGAGCAAATTCTCCAACATCTTCTTCCAAAATCGATTCTTGGAATTTAGCATATTTTTTATTTTCTTTTGGGCTTTAATTACATAGAAACTCAAACTAAAAACCCCACTAAATACTCTATTGGAGCTAGTATAAACATCGCCAGCTCTAAAGGAAGTTTTAAGATGTGGGTCTCACAAAATAACTAGGAAACTCCTTCTCCCTATTCTTAAATTGGATCCGATTTTTGCTTAAATCGTGGATCTCACTGACACGTGGCGGCCCACGATTGGTTAGATTTTTTTTTTTTTTTTTTGAATGGTGAATAAAATTCACCATAGAACCTTTTTGTCTCTAAGCAATGTTCATGGTCTTATCCTCTAATATATTCTTATGTGGTGACGACTTATGTTTTACGTTACTATTAAAAACGCAAATGTCTTTACATATGGGGTTTCTTTGATAAAATCAACATTTTCAAAAAATATGTTCTTTTTTTTGTCGTCTCAACAAATGTTTTCATCATACTAGTATTGTTACATTTAGTGAAAACTTCTACCATTTTAATATTTTATCTGTGTTTTCTTGTGGTGCAATTAGCCTTGGACCTCATCAAGAACGAGCAAGTAAGCGCCATCATCGGACCAACGAACTCTATGCTAGCAGAGTTTATGATAAAACTGGGGAACAAATCTCAAGTACCGACCATAACATTCTCTGCAACAAGCCCTCTTTTGACATCCATCAAAAACCCTTACTTCGTCAGAGCCACTCTCGATGACTCATTCCAAGTCAAAGCCATTGCTGATGTGGTCAAACATTTCCGGTGGAAAAGAGTTGTCGCTATGTATGTAGACAACGAACTAGGTAATGGAATCATACCATACTTATCTGACGCTTTACAAGACGTAGAAGTCCAAAGAAGTGTAATCCCTTCAGAGGCTAACGATGATCAGATTCTTAAAGAGCTTTATATGCTTATGACGAAGCAGACGAGAGTATTCATTGTCCACATGGACTCAAGTCTAGGTTTACGTGTTTTTCAAAAAGCTAAAGAGATCAAGATGATGGAGGAAGGGTATGTATGGTTGATGACAAATGGAATGACGCATATGATGAGACATAAAGACCATAACTTGGAGAGTATACAAGGTGTCTTAGGTGTGAAAAGCCATATCCCAAAATCGAAAAAGCTCCAAGATTTTCATTTGAGATGGAAGAGAAGGTTCAATCACTTGGAGCTTAATGTTTTTGCACTAAGAGCGTACGACTTAGTCACTGCAATAGCCATGGCCGTGGCGAAAACTAGCACAAAGAGCTTGGGGTATGATAAGGCGCCTAGAGGGTTCCCAAATAACAGGACAGATTTGGGAAGTCTAGGAGTCTCTAGACATGGTCCAAGTCTTATAAAGGCTCTCTCGGAAGTAAGATTCGAGGGCTTAACAGGAGAGTTTAGTCTCATTCACGGTCAGCTCAAGTCATCATCAAGGTTTGATATCATAAACTTTGTTGAAAAGGAAGAGAGGATTATCGGTTATTGGACACCAAAAGATGAGCTCGTGATGAACGTAACAAATCCAGTTATATGGCCAGGGAAGTCGAGAGTTGTTCCAAGAGGATGGGTGATTCCGAGCAATGAGAAGAAGCTAAGAGTTGGAGTTCCGATAAAAAGAGGCTTCTTTAACTTTGTGAAAGCAGATATTATAGATCCGTTCACTAACAAAACAAACCCATCGGGTTACTCCATTGAAATCTTTAAAGCTGCTCTTGATAAGTTGCCATATTCAGTCGATCCTCAATATTTCGCTTTTGGGTCTCCAGATGACAACTACAACGAATTGGTCAAACATGTCTACGACCGGGTTAGTAATTCTTTTTGTTATATTATTTTTCAATAGAACATATATAGTTTTGGACGTGAAATTTCTAACCTTAATGAATGAAACAGAAATTTGATGCAGTGGTCGGAGATGTAACCATTACAGCATACCGGTCTTCGTACGCTGACTTCACATTACCGTTTACAGAGTCAGGAGTGTCTATGTTGGTACCTTTGAGAGACAATGAGAACAAGAACACATGGGTGTTCCTTCAACCTTGGAGCTTAGACTTATGGGTTACTACTGGTTGCTTCTTTGTCTTCATTGGCTTTGTTGTTTGGCTTTTTGAACACAGAATCAACACCGACTTTCGTGGACCGCCTCACCATCAAATTGGCACCAGTTTCTGGTTCTCTTTCTCCACCATGGTTTTCTCTCATCGTGAGAAAGTAGTGAGCAATTTAGCAAGATTTGTAGTGGTGGTGTGGTGCTTTGTGGTACTTGTGCTCACACAGAGCTACACAGCAAACCTCGCCTCTTTCTTCACGGTACAACGTTTCCAACCAACGTCCACTTATGTGGATGATCTCATCAAAAGTGGGGATTCAGTAGGGTACCAAAACGGTTCTTTTGTTAAAGGTATTCTAAAAGATCTTGGATTTCAAAAGGATAAGCTCATACCTTTTGATTCTGCCGAAGAATGCGACGAGCTTTTCTCGAAGAAGAATATTTCAGCAGCTTTCGACGAAGTGGCCTACCTTAAGGCTATCCTTTCTAAGTTTTGCACCAAATATGCCATGGTCGAACCATCCTTTAAGAATGCAAGTGTTGGCTTTGTAAGTGCCTTAACTTCTCTTTTCACTTTACTATTATAGAAAAAAAGGAACGTAATGTCAATTGCTAGAATCTTTTTTTCATATAGGAACCATCTTTCAAGACCGCCGGTTTTGGCTTTGTAAGTGTCTTAACTTTTCTTTTCACTTTACTATTACTAAATCCTAGGTACGTATTTAGTTTCAATTGTTCGGATCTTTTGTTTCTATAGGCATTTCCCCTGCATTCTCCTTTAACCGGTGATGTCTCAAGGGCGATTTTGAATGTGACTCAAGGCCCTGAAATGGGACGCCTCGAGAAGAAATGGTCAATGATACAGCGTGATTGTCCTGATCCAAAGACCATTATTTCCTCTAACCGTCTCAGTCTTACTAGCTTCTGGGGTCTGTTTCTAATAGCTGGAGTTGCTTCAGTCTTGGCATTTCTCGTCTTTGTGGGTCTTTTCTTGTACGAACACAAGCACACCTTATGTGCTCATTCTGAAGGTTCCTCGTGGAAGAAGCTAACGTTTTTGTTCAGAATCTTCGATGAGAAAGACATCAAGTCGCATACTTTCAGGAACAGTACCGTTCATAACGTGAATTCACCTATGAGTCAATTCACTCCGACTTCGACTCTAAGTCCTTCTACTGCGGAGATAGCACCATGGCTAAAAAGTCCCTCACCAAACAGAGAGTTTGAATTAAGAAGAGTAGCTTTCATTCCGAGTGAAGAACATTTCACTACGGGGTCAATAAGTAATGAAGATGGAGATTCTGAAATTGAATCTGGAGCTGAACATTCGATACAAGTTGAAGAAATTTCATGACAAATTTGATAATCTTGGTTTATTGCAATTTAATTAGTCTACTATAATATAGTATATTTTCAGTCGTACTTGTTTTGTATATTAAGGAAATAAGATCAGTAATTTCAGTTTCCTAGTAATTAGTACAATCTATATTTAATACTCTTGTATATATTGTTGTACAATGTTTTACTGGATGGATAAGAAACATTCTAAACATGTATGATATCAGAGCACCCACCACAAAAAAATCTAACCTAAAAATAAAAAAATTTGTTATCTCCTTTGTTTCTTCTTTCTCTTCATCAATGTCTACTCAAAACAACAATCCTACAATGACAGATACAATCACGGTCTCTTCTCATACTCTTTTCAACATCAATATAATGAATGTTACAAAACTCACAACTACTAATTACCTTATGTGAAATAGGAAAGTTTATGCTCTTCTTGATGGATATGACCTCGTTGGTCATCTGACAGGGTCCGTAACTATTCTTGTCACAGCATTTACCGTAACAACTAGAACTGTTGACAATCATGAATATACACTCTGAAAAAACAAGACCAACTCATTTATAGTTCCCTCATTGGTGCTATATCAATTGCAATTCAACCAGTTGTCTCAACAGCGACTAAATCTCAATAGATCTGGAAAAAAAACTAGCATCTACTTATGCAAAGCCCAATCGCAGGACATGTCAAACAGTTGAAGAATCAACTCAAAAGTTGGAAGAAAGACACGAAAATCATTGATGTCTACGTTCAAGGTCATATTACACGTATGGATCAACTTGCAATTTTGGTCAAACCACTTGAACATGAAGATCAGATCGACCTAATTCTAGAGGGACTTCGAGAAGAATATAAATATGTTGTAGAAAAGATGGAAGGTCGTGACGTACCTCCGACCATTACAGAACTTCATGAAAAATTGTTGAATTATGAACCCAAAATCCTCACCACCACACCAAGTCTTCCAGTTCATTTTCCTGTCACTGCAAATCTGGTCCAAAACCACACAAACACATCTCTTTTTGTCTCATCAACAGAGAAAAAAAAACAATTCTTACAACAAATACAACAACAACTATCAAGGTTCATCGTTACAATAATCAACGGCCATAGTCACATGGTAGCCGACTTTACTTGGGACGTTGTCAAATATGTGGTACTCAAGGTCATGTAGCGAAATGTTGTCCATAACTGTCTATGTTTCAGCATAACCAGCAGACGTCATTCACACCATAGCATCAGCCTCGGGAAAATCATGCTGCAATCACTTCACAAACTGCCAACAACTGGTTGTTGAACAGTGGTGCAGCATACCACATCACCTCCAATCTCAATAATATGTCCCTTCATCAACCTTACACTAGTGGTGATGAAGTTATGATAGTTGATGGTTTCACTCTCTCCGTTGTTCAAACTGGTTCTACTTCTTTACTTTCCAAAACAAATACATGGTAGTTTAATAAAGTCTTATATGTGCCAAATAACAACAAAAATCTCATATCAGTTTACAAGTTGTTGATATTACACGGTTTTAACGCTTTATAGTAAGCATTTATGCTTTCTATTCAACTTTATCCGAACGTTTCTCTGCAAAATTGGTGTTTTTACAGGTTTCTAGGTGTTCGGGACGTTTTGGGTGCAAATTAGCATATTCAGGTGCAGAATCCGGCAGAAAGGTTTGAATATTTCCAACGTTTGAAGATGTTCCCACCGATGGATGAAGCTGAAATTTTGACACAAGATAGCCACGTGAGTTAGCTTTCACATGCAAGTGGTTTGAAGTCGATCCATCGGTGCAATCAAAAGTTAGGGCTATTTTACTGAAGACTGGTCAAGCTGCCTCGCAGATGAAGCAGGTGCAAGACAGACCGATCGGTCCAAAGTCCCTGGAAAAATCAAAAAACTCAGACCGATCGGTCCAAGGCTAGACCGATCGGTCCAGATCGATCCGGACCACCCAGACCGATCAATCCAGCTCCAGACCGACCAATCCAGCCTTCTGCGAGAAATTTGGAAATTTTCCATATTTTTGCACATGTGTTCTCAAGATTTATCAACATTTCCTATTTTATTTTATTTCTTAAACTATAAAATCCTTGTGGTTTAGGTTTATTATTCTTAAGCTTTATTTTATTTCTGAGAATATTACTGAGGAGAGGAGATTCTGAAACTCTATATTTGGGAGAAGATTTCTGAACCTC
>OVBE01006962.1:0-19091 GCA_900406425.1 Iberis pinnata | reverse complement strand
TATATATATATATATATATATATATATATATATATAATTTTGATAAAAGCAATAAAAGTTTTATAATTAATTTGGCATTATAATTTTGATTCGGTAAAAGAAAATTTTATAATTAATTTTGTATGAATCTGATTTTTAAAATAATACAATAAAAGTTTTAGCACATTAATATAAGGAGATTCTCAAAGATCTATTTTTTAGTTTGTATTTCAAAAGTACTACATTTTCTTATTTGTATTTAAAATATATCACAAAATATTTTTGTTCTAAAAATAACATATGTTTATATTATCTTTTAACATTGTATGAAGAGGCATATGTTTATATTATCTTTTAACATTGTATGAAGATGATGTTTATGTTTGCTAAATCAAATGAATTTTGAGTGAAAAAAATTACATCATAAATCCTGAAACTAAATTATAATCCTTTCAATCTTAAACTCTAAACTCTAATAATGAATCTAAGTCTAAAATTTAAATTCCAAAAATTTAAGATTAAATTTTTATGTTTGTGATATTTCTTGGCCATAAACTTATTTTTAAAATGATTTTATTATAATTATAATTATTAAATTGGGACATTCTCAAAAATACCACAAAAAATTAGGTTTATTCCAAAAATATCACACACTCCCAAAAGTTCCAAAAATACCACAAAAATGTTTTTGTTCCAAAAATACCACAAAATTGAAATAACTTTAAAACTTCAAATTTAAATCCGAAAACTCCAAAACCAAACCCAACCCCCTTCAAAATTAAACCATAAACTCTACTTAGTGAATCCAAACCCAAAATTTTAAATTCTAAACTCTTAAAATTCACTTTTTATGTTTGTGATATTTTTGGAACATTGGAGAGTGTGTGGTATTTTGGGAATTTTTAGGAGTGTGTGGTAGTTTTGGAATTTGAACTTCTTTTGATGGTGTTTCAAGGAATTCTTCTATTAAATTAATATAGAGTAAGTTATCTAGTGGTTGTGTCTTGCTAAATGCTTATAGAAATCTTTACATGAAAAGTGTTTTATTTAGGTAAGTTTTTGGCAAAGTAATTTTTTCACCAATTTGAAGTAAACTATGTAGGAAATAAAATACATAAATTGATATTTTTTTGAGTAATTCCTTGAAACACTATCAAAAGAAGTTCAAATTTCAAAAATACCACACACTCCCAAAAGTTCCAAAAATACCACACACTCTCAAATGTTCCAAAAATACCACAAACATAAAAAGTGAATTTTAAGAGTTTAAAATTTAAAATTTTGGGTTTGGGTTCACTAAATAGAATTTAGGGTTTAGTTTTGAAGTGGATAGGGTTTGGTTTTGGGGTTTTTGGATTTAAATTTGAAGTTTGAAAGCTATTTCAAATTTTGTGGTATTTTTGGAACAAAAACATTTGTGTGGTATTTTTGGAAAAAATGTGGTATTTTTGAAACTTTTGGAAGTGTGTGATATTTTTGAAATATACATAACTTTTTGTGATATTTTTGAGAATGTCCCTATTTTTTTTTGTTAACGATATACATTGATTAAAAAACGCATTAGCAGAGAAAAAAATGTACTAATGATATATAAATTAGATAAAAATAGAAAAAGGGTTGAGGTTTGGTTCGATAGAGTTGACAACGCCACACTCTCTTCTCTAGATCCTATCAAAAATGTCTGACTGAGTCAACTAACTTCACTCTCTTCCATTCACTTAACCCACCATGACCATGACCCACCGTCGTCGCCGTCGTCACTCCTCCGTATGTCACCGTCATCCCTCTTCCAAACCCACCACTGGTTGCTGTGCTACCTGTCTCCGCGAACGCCTCTCTACAATCGAAGCTCTGTCTTCCGATCATGTCCCTGAGCTTCGCCGTGTTCGCTCCTACTCCCTTCGTGACGCATCCGCCGCTGTTATCGACCAGCCACGACGCAGATCGTGTGGTGTTAGCTCTAACGACGGCTTTCTCCACCACCGATTTGGCGACGATGAAGAAGAGAGGCCTGAGAGCTCGATTCGGATCCCCAACATCCCGGGTTTGGAAGAGGAAGGAGAAGAAGAAGAAGAAGATACTATGGTGTTTGATGAATGTAAGGCGAGTATGAGGCTCGTGGAAGAAGAAATCGAAGATGGAGAGCAGAAGACGATGAAGGAATTTATAGATCTGGAATCAATAAATTACCCAATCAAGAAGAACAACGGCAAAGATTTAAAGGAAATCGCTTCGGTGTTGAGCAGAACACTTAAGAAATTTTCACTCAAACATCAGAAGAACGGAAAAAATCCAGACTTTGGAAACGAAGAAGTTTGCTCAAAACGCAGATCAGAAACAGTCGGCCGTCGCTCATGTGATGTAGATCCTAGGTTGTCTCTAGACGGTGGTCGAATGTCGTTCGAGGAGCCTAGAGCATCATTGGACGGGTGCTTGATCGGAAAAACATATCCGAAGCTGATCCCATTGTCCTCTGTCACTGAAGATGCTAAAACAGACGCTAAAGATGACGAAGATGAGAAGAAACCAGGTGGAACAGCTCAAACAAGAGATTATTACTTGAATTCACGACAAAGAAAAAGCTTCGATCGATCATCCAGAAATGGATTGCTCGAGGTTGACGAATTGAAAGCTATTTTGAACGCTAAGGTATCCCCTGAAACTGATGATTTGTTCCATGGAGCAAAGTTGCTTGTTACGGAGAGGGAACTGAGGGATTCCAATTGGTATTCCATCAAGAATTACCAACCAGAGAACTTAGAATTAGGTTCTAAAGGTGTTGCTGCTTGTGAGGTGAAGCAAGATCAATTTGGGTTAAAGAAGCCTGGAAAGAAATGGCCTAAGGGATGGAGTTTTTGGGGATTGATTCACAGGAAAACCGATACAACCAAGACCGAGCAAAGTTTGAAACTTGGAGGAAATGCAATGGATGGTTCTATTACTGAATCTTTGTTGAAGCTTAGGAAAGTGGCAAAAGGAGAAACCAATGATGATATTAGCGAGAAACTCATAAGAAGCTACAGTGTCAGTGCAAGAAAGTCATATGATGGCATGTTTAGTGGTGCTTCTGTTGTAAATGGCTTTGAAGGTGGAAGAAGCTCTTGTGATGGCCTGTTCCATGGCTCTGTTACTGGTGTTGAGAACGGAAGAAGAAGCTTGTGTGAAGATGGTTTGTTTCATGGCATTGAAAGAAAGCAGAATCATCTTTTCCAGAGAGACACCAAGCTTGGTAGTTATACGCCAGACAACCTCAAAAATGGTATGGTTAGATTCTTCTTGACGCCATTAAAGAGCCATACAGCAAGCAATTCCTTTAAAAGTAGGCTGATGAATTAGACTGACCTGTAATTGTCAGTTCATGTTGGATTATGTTGATATAGTATTGTAATTAGCAATTACCATGTTTGTTAGTACTTAATATCCCATTGTTCTAATAGATATATGAACTAAGATCATAAAGCTCGTTTTGTTCTCATTTCTTTTTTTTTCCTTTTACTTCTTAAAAGTATTAATGCTCTCAAAAGTTTAATTCATTGGTGATTCTGTTAAAAGATGCAGCCTTTTTAGATATTTGGCTCTGAACGATACAACAGTATAAAACATCAAGTTAGAGACAAAACATAAATCAAGCCAACAATTAAGGACAAGAGCAAGAACACCAACTGTACCATTTAAAAGACAAATTATTGAACGGTTTCGTAATTTCTGCAATAATCAGAATATCACTGAAGGAAGCATTTGTATGAATACACAACCTAATTTACACAAGTCTTTTTGCACCTTATTGAAGATCATACCCTTTCTCTTGAAGTTCAGTAATGACCTCATTCCTCATCCTCAGCCACAGTTTTTGAGCCTCTTTATCAAACTTTTTCTTCTCCAATTCTTTCTGGTAATTATCTGCTTCACCTTCGGAGTCAACAATCCCTTTAGGCCCAATCGCGGTGCCAATCATTCCTCCCTTCGCAACAAAATCTTCCATTGCCTCTGTATCACCTGGATAAGGAAACTCACGTCTCTCATACAAATGAGCCAACTCTCTCTCCTCCTTTGGTCTAGGCTTCAACGTCCACCAACCTAAAGGAGACGTTTCATTGTAAATCCAAGCGAGTCCAAAGATTGTGTAGGTGCATAGCAATGCTTTTCCCACTTGTTTCCAAAAGAACATATCTTCACGCCCTAGTCCAACCTTCCTCATGTACTTATTTGCATCCATCGACTTCAAGGCCTCTATTCCTGTCATCGAACACCTTATCCACTAATTAACTTAGATCACACCTACAAGTAAAAGCTGAAACCTTTGACAAAAAACCAACACTATATCCGGAGATATACACGAATGAATGACAGCAATTTAAAGGATCTGTTCCCATCAATTTCATTGACGTATCTAATACGAGAGATAGACAGAAGAGATTAGAACGGGGAAAGAGTAAAGAATGGTAGAAATATCTCACCTGTTCTAGCCTGTTGAAACTGTTTCCGCACCATCTTCTTCTCCGTGGAGCTAGGAGCTACAACCAAACTAGTGTCCGATGATCAACGAACTTAAACGACACTACTTGCAGAATCTAAAGCCGAAACGAAGAGAATTCGATATCAGACTATTAGCTCAGAAAAGCTATATTCAAACGCTGCCGTGTCACGCATATTAGTTTACGATTTTAGGCTATAGTTAGTATTCACGATATCGTCACTCAAAAAGCGTTAAATTTGATTAATTATTAATTTGAAATCAATTGTCAGTAAATATATATCGATTCATGTTGTTTGATTGTTTTGATCGAAACTTCCACATCCGAAACCTTAGACCGACTAACAAAGTTGACAATTCACGATCTTCTTCTCTTTCAATAAGAGGCTTAAGTATTGACTAGTTTTACAATTTATTAAATTAAATTTTGAACAATCACTGTCTTTTAGATGAGCTGTTATATAACAACCAAAGAGTAGCTTCTAGCTTAACCTTTCAGATGAATTACAAGCTGTAAATTAGTCAATTAATGACCTACTTTGATCTACTTTATAACAATATAATTTGATTAAAGTTTAAAATCATATCTTACATCAATTTTAATTTTTATTCTTTCAATCTTACATCAGTTCATTATTTCCTTCAGTTTGTAAAATAAAAGATCTGTACATATATGACTGTTTAGTACATATAAAAATTGTTACTATGTTTAATAGCATGTTTTTATCAGAACAAATCTATTAATAAACAAGTTGTTCTAAAAGTCTTTTGAAACAATTAATTAGGTCGTCTCTCCATCAACCTTTAATATGAACTATGAAGGAATATGCTTTGTTGTACGTTTGATTGGCATCGATCAGTTAAATCAATTTTATAAATAATCCAAAAATTGCACTTGATATGACCATAACTATAGTTTTGACCGAATTACAATATTGCGACACTAAAGTTTCGGGTTGTTTAAGACGTGCATGCATTTGCGTCTACACAACAACTAAATGAATACAAAATAGTTTTCAGTCTTTTAAGAAATATATTTTCAAATGTGCAAAGAGAAACAGCAAACAGAAATAGAAAATTAGTTTTTTTTCTATCTACATGTTTTTGATGTCGACGCAGCAGAGATATATTATTATAAAGTTGATGAAGTAGACCAAAAATAATAGAGATGCTTAGTTAGATAGATGATGAGTAACTTAAACCTATATACGGTTGGGCCACCAAATCACCTAAGTCCTTTTGACCTATAACATCTCATTTCTTGATCTTCAATTTTACATTCGATATTATATATATATATTGTTATTATATGTAATCTCTCTCAAATCTAACTAAGAGCAAGCAAGTGTTTCCTCTTCTTCTTTCTATTTTACGGTGTGTTTGCTTAAAAGAGCTTCTTCCTTCAACCTAACAAGTAAAAACGACATTACATCAATTTTCTGCATTCACGGCGCCAGCTAATACTTATTACTTAACACATAGTATTTATATACACATACACACATTAGCATTAATAACCATAACAAACATCAAAGACAAGTAGACTAATGGAGAGTCCAAGAAGATTTTGCGTCTGCGTCCTAACGCTTTTTGCTATTGTTCTGCTTTCTCCTACGACCGTTCACTCCATGGTTCGACATTATAAATTCAATGTGAGTCTCGCTTTCCCTTAGTTATGCATATGCGCACACACACACACACACACAAATCATAAAATGCTACACTATTAGTGAAAAATGCAGAAGCTAGCTATCCCAACGTAGATTCCTTGTTATGGTATATATACGATTTACATCATGGTTGGTTCATGCACTATATATGTATATTGAACGTTGGATTGATGAAAATGTGTGTACGGCCTGGCCAGGTGGTGATGACGAACACCACGAAGCTTTGCTCGTCGAAGCCTATTGTCACTGTTAATGGCAAATTTCCGGGCCCCGCAATTGTTGCAAGAGAAGACGACACCGTTTTGATCAAAGTAGTGAACCACGTCAAATACAACGTCTCCATCCACTGGTGAGCAACCTCAAACAACCCTTTTTAAAATATATTAATGAAAGAGACTACCCATTACTTTTAGATATCTATCTCTTGAATTCAAAACTATGGTGTCAATTATACCTAACAACTAACTAACTAACAATAACGGTATTAATATTGATTAATAATAGGCATGGGATAAGGCAATTGAGGACAGGATGGGCAGATGGACCGGCTTACATAACACAATGTCCTATCCAACCGGGACACAACTATCTCTACAATTTTACATTGACAGGTCAACGTGGAACCTTATGGTGGCATGCTCACATCTTGTGGCTCCGTGCCACAGTGCACGGCGCCATTGTGATCTTGCCTAAGCTCGGTGTCCCATACCCTTTCCCTAAACCCTACAAAGAGAAAACCATTGTTCTTGGTGAATGGTGGAAATCGGACGTGGAACAACTTATCAACAAGGCTTCCAAATTTGGAACAGCTCCTATTCCTTCTGATGCACATACTATTAATGGTCACTCTGGCCCCATCTCTAATTGTTCTTCTCAAAGTAAAATCTTATTTACCAATTTACTTCAATCCAATAACAACGTTTTCATTGTCAACTATCATTATCATTTATTTATTTTTAATTTTTAAATTGTAGATGGTTACGGTTTACCAGTGAGACCAGGAAAGACATACATGTTACGAATCATTAACGCAGCTTTGAACGAAGAGCTTTTCTTTAAAATTGCTGGTCATGAGCTAACCGTTGTTGAAGTTGATGCTGTTTATACCAAACCGTTTAAAACCGACACAGTTCTCATTGCTCCGGGACAGACTACTAACGTTCTACTAAACGCAAACGCAGACGCTGGTTCCAAATACATGGTTGCCGCCACAACGTTTATGGATGCTCCCATCTTATTCGACAACGTCACCGCCACCGCCACTCTCCACTACATCGGCCTTCCTAATGTCTCCGCCTCTAAGAAAACGGTTCTCGCATCGCTTCCACCGCAAAACGCGACGTGGGTCGCGACCAAATTCACTAGATCGCTAAAGAGCTTGAACTCCCTTGAGTATCCGGCTAGGGTTCCGACCACCGTGGACCACTCGTTGTTCTTCGCGGTGGGTCTTGGAGCAAACCCGTGTAGGAGCTGCAACAACGGTGTTCGGTTAGTCGCCGGGATAAACAACGTGACGTTTACGATGCCTAAGACCGCTCTTCTTGAAGCCCATTTCTTTAACATTTCCGGTGTGTTCACGGATGATTTTCCGGCGAAACCAATGAATCCGTATAACTATACAGCACCAGTAGATCAAACAGTTAATGCAGCGACGATGAAAGGTACAAAGCTTTACCGGCTTCCGTATAACGCTACGGTGCAAATCGTTTTACAAAATACAGCGATGATCTTGTCGGAGAACCATCCTTTTCATCTTCATGGCTTCAATTTTTTTGAGGTGGGTAGAGGTTTGGGGAATTTTAACCCGAAAAGAGATCCGAAGAGATTCAATTTGGTTGATCCGGTTGAAAGAAACACCGTTGGAGTTCCGGCTGGTGGTTGGACTGCCATTAGATTCATAGCCGATAATCCAGGTAAATTATCTTATTAATTTAAATTATGTTTTTTCTTAGTCTTTTTAAATTTATTGGATCCGAAGACGTTTTGGTAACAAAATTGAATAATTTGAAAATGGTTAACAGGGGTATGGTTCATGCACTGTCACTTGGAAATACACACAACATGGGGATTGAAAATGGCATTCGTTGTGGATAATGGTAATGCTCCTCACCAGTCATTGCTTCCTCCACCCGCAGATCTTCCTAAATGTTAATTAGGACATTTTGTTTTTATAGTTACTTTTCCAAAATAAAGGCTGTGGGTTGGTTGGTGAATGATTTACTTTTTTCTTATGTATGTAATATTCATTAGGAACATAATAGGGAAATTTTATAATGTTTTGTTTTCTGTTTTTATAAAATTTACATTCTTCTACTTGTGTTTGCAATTAGATTTAACAAGAATAAAACCGTACGGTGATTTGTAAAAGATAATGTAACTTCTAAATGCTACATGTCACGGATTTCCTTTGGCAAAATCAAAAGATTTAATCGGTTTCATTATTGACTTTAAATATTATTGGTAACATCATTCAATTGAATCCACATAATTGGAAAATTTATTACTACAAAATTATTACTTTTGAAAATATAAAACTTACATATGAAAAAGAAATATTAATATAAAATATGAACTTTTAATTATCATTTGATTTTTGATAGTTAAAACCTCACAATTCTAATCCATTGGTCATTACTTAAACTAAAAAATCTTCCGACTATAGTCACAGTTATTGCCACAAAAAAAACAGTGGCAAAATTAGTTACAAATTTCGACGAATTAGTAACGAAATATAGATTCTAATGGTTTGTTACAAACTTGTAAGAAATTGTGGCAATATATTAACACTTTACTACAAAATATTGTTGTGATAAATTAGTAACAACTTAGTTACAAATTGTACGTAGCAAAATGTGTCACAAGAATATCTAAAGTAATTCGTGAATATTTCGTGACATATAATTTGTAGCAAAGTGTTTCGTGACTCCGAATTTTACTTTAAAAATATAGTGACAGATTTTTCACAAATAGCGACGCCTAATATAGCAACAAAAATATCATATGTTATCTGTATCCGGATGTAGCTAATTTGCTACGTCATATCTATGACTATTTATCTATCATGCTTGTTTTTATCTGCTAAATAATTGTGGTCTACGACACAAATCTTATGTAGATATTTTTTTGCTCAAAAAGTTGTCTTTTTGTGTCACAAGATATCATAATTTTGGGAGAGACAATGAGCTAGTGACACTAGCACTAATACAACCAAAAAAAGTTACAGAGAAGATGGCATGAGCGAGCAAATTTATGTTCTATAAATTGATTCATCCTTTTCTCAGTTTGTAATATTGATCAAAAAAACCATTTTCTCTTCATAATTCATTCTTCTTCGTAATTTCTTACAAAAAAATCTTCATATTCATTTACTTTATAAGAGGTCAAAATCTTGTTCTTTTACTCATATGAAAAAGGTATGCATGATCGAGAAGAAAAAAGGGAGTGATGGTTATTGCTACTTTCAATCTCAACAAAAAAATTAATTATATGTTTTCATGTTTTTTATTCTACAGAAAATGACTTCATCTTCTAATATTGAATTGCAAAGAAGATGGATGTATAGTCGTTTGGATCCATACAATGGAGGTGTATCCGAAGAATTTGAAAATGGATTGACGCAATTCATGAATTTTGCGGAACAACAAATGTATGAGGGGCAAAAAATATGGTATCCGTGCAAGAAATGTCAAAATAGAAAGCTCATTCCGACATCCCAAGTGTACAATCATTTATATAATAGAGGTTTCATAGACAATTATTATGTTTGGACAGCTCATGGAGAACAACTTGAGTATCAATGCACATCAAGAACCAACCTGGGGAGAATGAAATTACAATGACACAACTGAACCAACTCAATTAAAGTTATTATATATTTATAATTAAATTATTTACTTTATTATAATCGTTCAAAAAAATTAAATTTTTAATATTAAATTCAATTTAATATATATATATATATATATTTATATTCAATTATGTTCATATATATATATATATATATTTCAACTACTTTTAAAAATTGCTATTTACATATTCAAATTCCTATTATACTAACAAAAATTCTACACTATTAATACAAGCTCAAAAAAACTATAAATCATATTTAAAAATCTAGAATAAAAAATAAAAACAAAAAATTCAACTAGGAGTTCAACTATTTTATCATATTAATTGGAAAAAAATAAATAAAAACGTAGTTTATATAAAAAAAAATTAATCAATGAATTTTTAATGTGTGATTATTTTCTAAGACGATATACATTTGAATAAATATATATATATATATATATATATATATATATGTATATCTTTAGAAAATTTTTTTGTCATGGTCTTTTTCAATTTAAAAAAAATAATATTCTTTGTTAGATAGCCACACACGAGTTGTATGTAATAAACTAAAACTGTATATATAAATTTTAAGAGAAATACATGTACTATTTCAGTTTCTATATATATATATATATATATTGAACTTGTTCGGTTTCTATTTTAATACGTTAATGTGTTGTCATTACTGTTTTAGTGCTCAAGCTTAGTGTGGTTGTCATTTTATTACATATTTTTTTGAAATTCTAGTTTATGTTATTTAAGTGTTAGACGCTGTTAAAAGGTTCCATATGTGTTATTTTTTTCAAATACTCTAATTATGTACTTCACCCGTTTGTATTCTAAATCTATTTCCTAAAATTATTTTTTTCCAAAAAACTACTGTTTATGTAATAGCAAATTTCATAATTTATTCTCCTAAAAGTAACACATTCGAAGAAAATATTACTAAAATTTAACTTACGAATAATTATTTATATATTATGATTAAAACTATTTACCATATTATGTATAGTCAAACTCCTTTAATGTGTTATTTTATTATAATATATATATATATATATATATATATATATTAGGTGACTTAACTACTAAAAAATCATGATTTTAATATTATTTTGCAATTTATTTGTTTAAATACTTTTTTAGTGGGATGACTAGTGATCAACAATATATTGAACCAGTTGAAGATAACACATGGGAAACCCCTAATCATGAAGCTGCAAGTTTTTTTCTCTCGTTTGGATGTTGCACGTGAACCTCTTTATGATAATTGCATTGAGGGATTGTCAAGATTCTCTTTGGCCGCTGATGTGATGAACATTAAAACAACCCACAATTTACCACATACATGCGTTGATAACTTTTCATACTTGATGCGTAATATTCTCTCAACAGGTAATGTTGCTGCTCAAACTTATTATGAAACAGAGAAGATGATGCGCACATTGCGTATGTCATACCATAAGATTGATGTATGCAAAAATAACTGCATAATTTATTGGGATGAATACGATCAAAATTTGACCTTTTGCAAATTTTGTGAGTGTCCAAGGTATAAACCTGAAAAGGTTTCTAGGAAGGTTTCTTCTACTAGAAGACATATTCCATATAAAAAATGTTCTGTTTGCCACTATCAGATCGATTGAAGAGATTGTATCTATCAGAGAGGATAGCACTTCGTATGAGTTGGCACGCAGAACATACATCTATAGAGGGAAAGATGGAACATCCTTTGGATGGTAAGGCGTGGAAGCATTTTCAGCACATGTATCCAGATTTTTCATCTAAAAGTCGGAATGTTTATTTGGGGTTATGTACAGATGGATTTAATCCATTTGGATCGTATGGTGGTAATTATTCTATGGCCCATAATTTTTACTCCGTATAATCTCCCTCATGATATGTGCATCAAGAGAGAATATTTATTTATAACCATATTAGTGCCAGGGAGAGATCATCCGAAATAGAGTTTGGATATATTTATGCAACCATTGATTGAAGAATTACAAGATCTTTGGTCTATAGGCGTCGAAGCATTTGATGTTTCAGTTAAGCAGAATTTCAATCTAAGAGCAGTGTTGATGTGGACTATAAGTGATTTTCCCGCATATGAAATGTTGTCAGGATGGACAACTCATGGAAGATTGGCATGTCCATATTGTATGGAGCAGACTGATGCTTTACAATTGAAACATGGCCGAAAAACCAGTTGGTTTGATTGTCACCGAAGATTTTTACCGAGAAATCATGTTTTCTGAAAAAACTCAAGGTCTTTTAAAAAGGGTAATATTGTGAGGACCAACTCGCCACAGTTATATTCAGGGGAAGAAATTTTAGACACCCACTTAGAAGATATTTATTGTTTAAAGAAAACTGTTAGTTGCGGTGGAAATGGTCATATTAACACTGATATTGAAGGATATGGAGAAAATCACAATTGGCACAAACATAGAATTTTCAGGGAGTTACCATATTGGAAGACGCATCTTCTTCGGCATAATCTTGATGTGATGCGTATTGAAAAATTTTTTCGATAACATCATTAACACATTGTTAAATGTCACCGAGAAAACCAAAGACACAATAAACTCTACAAAAGATTTGAAGTTGTATTGTGATAGAAAAAGTTTACATCTTACATCTTTAGGAAAGGCTCCAGTTCCAATATTCAAATTTTCTCCTACAACGAAATTGGCATTTATGAAATGGTTAAAATATGTGGTCAAATTCCCAGATGGCTATGTGTCAAACATAGGCCGTTGCATTAACCTTGACAACGGGGGTAAAATACATGGTTTGAAAAGTCATGATTGTCATATTATTATGCAACGACTATTTCCTTTTTCATTTTGTGATCTTCTTCCACCAGAGGTCCATGAAGCTATCTCAGGTATACAATCATTTCTAATTTTTGATATTTACATTTATATACTTAATATACAAAACTAATTAAGTAATATATTTTTGTTTACAGATGTTGGTTTATTTTTTCGTGATCTTTGTACGAAAAATTTGAAAATCAGTGACATAGATCGCTTGAAAAGTAACATAGCTCAAACACTTTTCATTTTGGAGAAAATGTTTCCATCCTCGTTTTTCGATGTCATGGAACACTTGACTATTCACTTACCAACAGAAGCAAAACTTGGTGGACCGGTACAGTTCGGTTGGATGTATCCATTCGAACGATTTATGTTTCATCTAAAAAAAGCCAACAACAAAGCAAAAGTGGAAGGCTCGATTTTTGAGCAATTTATTAATGAAGAAATCATAAATTTTAGTTCACCATTTTGCATCTCTCGAAGAAAATGTGTTAAAATATTCTCAAAAAAGACATGCTAGTGGTTTTGCTACTAAATATGTCTACTCATATGATGTTCTGGCCTTATTTAAACACGATGAAAGTGGAAGTGGTAAAACGTATTATGAATGGTTAACTGATGACGATAGCCACATCGCCCATACATATATTTTGCTCAATTGTGAAGAACTAGCACAATTCGAAAGGTACTTCATGTAAATAATAAATAAATATATATATATATATATATATATATAACATTTTCAATAACGAGATTTTTTAAATTCTAATATTTCAGGGTATTTGAAAATGAGGTGAGAGACAAATATCACGAGCTCGATGAAAATATGTTAGCTACCATGAAAGAAAGAGATTATTCAACTTGGTTGTTGAATTTGGTAAATTTATGCACTATGCATTCCTTGGTTGTGGATGGTTTTTGCAACTTATTATAATAAGAAATATAAATCAATACATACTCACTTACCAATACTATTGTACACATGCAGGTTCAAAGTAATAACTCAAATTCTATGTATCCATTATGGTTACACGAGCTTGTGAGAGGTCCAATAAGACAATGCACATGTTGGAATGCATATTTTTCACGAGGATATAACTTTTATACAGTTCATCACTCACAAAATAAAACGACATCTAACTACAGTGTTTGTGTGCACGAAAGCTCTGAAAATGAACAAACTTACTATGGAAAACTTCAACAAAACAATTCAGGTTGGATATCATGGTGTTGTTGGACTGAAAGTTTTGTTGTTCCGATGTGATTGGTTTGATACGACTTATGGATCTAGTACTAGAATGCGTAAACTAGGTGTTGTCGAGGTATGTGATGCGGGTGTGTATACGAAGTATGATCCATTTGTTTTGACAACGCACGTGGATCAAGTTTTTTACTTGCCTTATGCTCGATTGAAAAGTCGGGTAGACGAGTGGTTGATAGTTTTGAAGGTCTATCCGAGAGGAATACTCGAAGAAGTCGTTACACAACGAGCAGCAATGCAAGAAGAAGACGAAGAAAATATATTTCATGCGCCGGTTAACTCATTAAATGTAAAATCACTTGTATTACCCGAAGAAGAACTTGAAAACATCCCCGAAGATCTACAGATGAAGATTCAGAAAACCACGACTCTGATTTGGAGATGTCATAATAATTTTTTTTTTAAAATTCAGAAAATAACTAATATTTTATACTCAACATTTATAATTTAATTATGTATTAAATATGTTATATTAATTAAAAATAAAAAAATATTGTTGTTATAAATATCTATTACAAACTTTATATATTATTAATATAAAGTAAGTGATATGACCAATAAAAGTTAAGTAATTAAAGATTGTGATATTGCCAATAAAAGTTAAATCAAAGTTGTCTGAAAACTAATTAAGTCTCATTGACTTCATCTATTGTGTACTCAATTCACTAGGTAAATTATATGTATTTCAATTATATATAAAAGAAATACCTTGTTGCAAACCTTCTCTTTCTCTTTTTACCTTTCCAACACTTACAACATAAATCTTAACATTACTATCATACTCACTTTTACTCTGTAACTTTAGTAAATATCATATCTCTTTCTTTTCCCCAAAACTTTTGTCCTATAATTGTTTCCCCATATTTACAAATTTTACTATGTTTTTCTCCACAATTAAATAAATTATGGTTTAAGTTTGGTAACTTGGTTTGCAGAGGTAATAAACCAAAGACAATTAATATTTAACCAAATTAAACCATGTTAACCAATTAACCCAACTCAAAATCAAATCTGAATCAGCTTAAATTTTTTTCCCTTTCTTCTTGTAATCAAATCAGGGTCTGTAATTTTGTGAAATCGAAGCTTACACATCATTTGTGTAAACTAAACAAACGAATACATATTAACATTGATGGTTATTCATGCACAAATAATATTTCATAACAGTTGTTTAATGTTCACACAATTAACTACAAACATTTGGAAAATTTAGGGGAAAAGATAAAAGACAAAGTATATCTCTGAATCAAGTAGAAATGGCAAGAAAATCACATATAAATCTTAATAAGATTTGACATATATGGAGAAAAAAAGACTCACATGAGCTTAGATTTCACATACTCGATCACCGAGTTGATTTCAACGATGTCTTGTTGGCCAGAATTTCAAACTCTTCAAGATGTGCTTCCTTGAGCCACTTGAAGATATGATCTTGACTGGAGCTAGCACCACATCGGTAAAACTGCCTTCCAGCATTTTGTTTTGTTTGTGCCGTCAATATGATTGTGCTTGATCCGCACAGACATTTTCGGGGGATTCCTCTCGCTATATCCATGCTACCAAAAAAAACATCAGTAACTTGTATAAAGTTATGTTGTTGGAAATAGACATCAAGGTTTCATCATTGACCTGAGATTTTGCCGATTGTTACAATCCACAGAGCTGATCGATAATGAAGTTAAGAACCCTAAAATTTTAGAATTGGGAAAATTTCGCGCATGAGGTTAAGTTAAGAAGATGATATCATGAATGGGCCATGATTGAATACAAATAATAGACGAAGCCAGTACATGCCCAAGAAAATGATATACAACTTCGACATTTTCCTCTTAAGGTGGACACGTGTTTCACTAGACATTGGAAAGTCAAAATATTTTCAAAAGAGCAATGATGAATCGGCGGATGTGATATAACACAGCTTTTTCATTAATATAATTAATTTTTTTAGTTAAGATTTTTTTTTCCGATACGTAAAGATGTGCATTGAATGTATCGAAAATATGTTTAACTAAACTTGCACTCTTTCTTCTATCTCTTATTCGATCGTCTCTCTAGATTCTCTCTACAAAATATCATCTCACTCTCTCGCCTACTAATCCATATCGATTCTCTATATCACCGGAATCATGCATTCTGTTTTCTTCTTTTACTATGCAACATTCAAGATGTTTACTTCGATCTTCATCTAGCTCTTTCTCTCCATCTCAAAATCGCCTTCTACATAACATCCAGTTATCTGCTTCGCTCTAAAAAAAACTCTCTCTCCATATTCTACACTTTTGTATCGTCGTCTCTCTCTCGGACGTTCTATCGGCGTAATCTCTTCAACAGCAAGGTAAAAAATTGATGGAAACCCTAATTTTTTTTCAAAAAAACCCTAACTTTCTCTTATATATATATATATATATTTACTTTATGATAAACCACGAGAAAAACCATTTTTTATTTCAACTTCTTCTGTTAACGAATGATTACTTACCTTCTCTTTTGTTTCTGGTGCATGGAAGATGAATCCTAACGGCAATGAAGGTGGACGTGGTCGCGGTCGAGCTGGTGGTGGTCGCGGTGGTGGTGGTCGCGGTGGAGGTGATCACGGTGGAGGTGGTCACAGTGGAGGTGGTCGCGGTGGAAGTGGCCTCGGAGGCGCTAGTCGTGGAGGCGCTAGAGCTGGAGGTGGTCGCAGAGCCGGTGCCGCTAGAGGTGGACATGTTGGCGGTGGTGCAAACCGTGGCAGAGCAAGAGCTCCGCCTATGGGTGGAGTAGGAGAAAACGGTGTCCAAATGTCCATTGCGGTACTCCTAGCGCAAGAATCAAGGAGGCTTATTGTAACATCCCCGAACTTCATAAGTTTGATGATCCGAGCCATCCGAGCCAAAAACTTAGCCTTGGGTTTGGGTTAAGGAAAACCAGTTTTGACAGAAGGAATTCGAAGGTCTGACTTAGCCAGGAAGAATGGAATGTTCAAACGGCCAAGTAAAGTCACGAGCCAGCTCATTGGCTCGGGTTCAGCTCAAGGAAGCTGAACAAATAAGATAAGGTAGCTAGACGAGCTAAGTTAAAGCTCAGCTTAGCTCAGTTTAGTTCAAGTCTGCTCGAGCTAGCTTAGGTCAGCTGGCCTAGCTAAGTGAACTGGACACTAGCTGGGCAGTTGGGCCGAGCTGGGCAGTTATAGGCGGTTGGGCGGTTAAGCCAACTCGCACCTATTCGGGTCAATCACGCCAGTTTGAACAGGCGCAAGTGACTAAGCGGTTTTGGGCGGTTTTTGGGCCAAAACTCTATAAATTGAGAGCCTTAGTCCCATTTCCGCACATACAAAAACACAGAAAAATCTCTGAAAACGACTAAGGCATTTAAAGTGCGGAATAAGGGAGAAAGTTAGGCGTGATCGGATATCAGACGGGCAGATGGTGAATCTATCAATCCAAGTGGAAAGATGGCGGGTTCAGTGCAAAATTCGCCGATAAAGACTAAGGTGAGTGCAATCGGACCGCGGCTTCAGCCAAGGCTCCATCTCTTAGCCAAACCGGAAATTCTATCACTTCAAACGGCTAAGCCCGTGAGTGAAAAACCGTTCAGATGGTCATGCACAATTCATTTCTTAGGCTTGGTCGCATGGTCACATATTACATATAAATCGATAGAACAACTGAAAGATGCGGGTTTCAGAATCATCTGTTGGACCGAACTCAAGGTGAGGCGGATGGGACTGGTTGCTGGGGAACGGGTGATTTCGCCAAAACTTACCCAGTCCGGCCAAGACCCTTGGTTGGATCAATGGACTCTGGAATTCGGAATTGTGATTGATTAAACTAAAACGGATTAAAACTTAACTTAAATGATTAAGGCAATCTAAATTTCCTCACTAAGTATGTTGGATTACTTATGCCTCTTTCTGTTTCAGGGACTAAAGGGGATTTCGGGATAGAAGTGGCTTAGCGCGGGACTGAAGGCCGGAAGGAAGAATGGTGTACAAGACTGGGTAGATTGTAGGATCTTTACGTTTAACTTGTCATAGACTTTTATAGCGAATTGAACAAGTTGTATTGAATCCTATTTAATATTATTAAAATCACTCTGTACTTCTATAATGCATCATTTAGTCTCGGTTTGCCTTAAGGCTTAATAAAAATATCGAACCTCACATGAATTTGACATGAAAACAGTTAAGGCTTAAAAACAGACTGATTGGCCGAGTCACTTAGTGATTTTAGCGTAAAACGGCTGTCCACAGACTTAGAGTCCGGGATGGGGTGTTTCAAGTTGGTATCAGAGCATGCTTGGTCTTAGGACAAGTAAATGTTGGGTTATGGGGTACACCACTCGGCCGGCCGCAAGTCTCGCGAATGTGTTTTGCTTTCTTGCAGGACGGGAAATGAAAAGTTGGATTAATCGAACTTTAATTTTCTGTAGAGTAAAATTCATAAGACTGGGAAAAGCAAGAAGGATAAGAATGCTGATCCAAGCGGAACAGGCTTGGAGAAAACTGGTCCGGTCGGTCCTGTGATCAGAAACCAGACTTTGGGAACCCAGGTTGTGGGTAACAAAGATAAGTCTAAGGCCGCGGGTGATATTGAGGACGTTGCTGAGACTTAAACTGCGGCAAAGCAGAACTCGAAAGAGGATGGGGAAGTGAACTGCCGAGATGCTCCAACTAACCATGTGATTTGGGAAGCCTTGCAAGACATGGCTGCAAAGTTGGAGCAGTTCGATCGTCTAATACCACCGGCTGTGAGACCTGTTGGATCCACGGGAGGAATCCCTACTACGATCCCAATAGATGCGGACGTGCTTGGTGATATGACTGGGGTGGTAGAAGTAGTCCCCCCCCCCCAAAGACCACTAAGAGAAGGGAGAAGGTGGATTATTTGAGTGTGCTGGAGCACGTCTCGAAGTTGGGAACTAAGCATTTCTAGGGAAGTGCAAATCAGATTGAAGCGGATGAATGGAAGAGTAGACTGATAAGAAACTTCAGTTCTACTAGGTGTCCTTCTAACTTTCAGAAGGACATAGCGGTCCACTTCCTGGAAGGGGATGCGCATAACTGGTGGTTG
>OVBE01006961.1:0-19091 GCA_900406425.1 Iberis pinnata | reverse complement strand
TGATCTTCAACAATCCTCTATCTGAAAACAAAAGAAAAAAACAACCAATATAAAAAAGGTAGATCTGAACATATTAGAATCGGATTTGGATTTGGATTCAGAGGGAGAATTTTACATTGGATTGTTGAATAGGCGTCATGAGATAGAATTAGAATAAACAGATATCAAACAGAGTGTGATCTAGAAGAAACGGTGCTATACAATGGATAACTTCGTTTCCGATATCACTTGAGAGTTGATCAAGAACAGGACCAGTTTTGTCCAGAAACTAATGCGAAAACGCAAAAATAAAGCTGAAATTCGCAAATCAGAAATGAAACTGGAATGGACAAATCATAAATTAAAGAAAAAAATCGAAAATGAAACTGAAATCAGGAGAAACAAACCTATACCCGACTTGATTCTCCGTCGAAATTGTGTCCTTCAACTCTTACAAATTAGGACAGCGGAGAAGATGAAGATCGATTGAAGATTTTTTTTTCTCGTGAGATTGTGTTTTATCAAAATGCTGCGTTTTGATAAAATGTTTAATTAACGTAAACAGTAACGGAGATTTAACAGGGTTAATTAGATTTAACTGTTGACTAATTTTGAGTCTAAAATGGCCAAGTTAACTAAAAGTTTGGTATTTAAATGAACTCATACAAAAATATACGATTTAAACGGTTTACTAAAGACTACAGAGTGTTTTTTTGCCAAAATTTGAAAGTTGGAGATTTAAATGGCATTTTTCCCGTAAATTTTCTTTTGTTTGTTTTACAGGCTTAAATATGGACAAAGTTTGCAATTAAATTGAGACCGAAAGTTGATTTTGTAATTGAATTTACCGGTTCAAATACAGTCTAGATCAGTTCTGAAGACATTGCCCAAAAACAAATATATAATTCAACACTCATTCATGAAAAAACCCTTTGATATAAATATTGATGCTAGCCCTTTAATATAAATATTGATGCTAGCTGTGCAACACCATATCGTAAATTCATGCTCAAAATATTCTAAGGCATCTATTAAGTTAGAATATGTTCACCAAGAATGGTCCCATCAACTGATATATGACTTTCTTTAAAAATATTTATTTTAATTTTTGTAATATTAAATTACCCACATGGATAAAAGTAATTATAGGAAGAGCTATTTTCCGTTTATTCCCACGAACTCTTTTTTAAATGATCATAAGAATATTTTCTTGGTAAATTATTAAATATGTTGGAGTATTGGACCTTTCTACATCATATGGTTTCTGATCAGAATTTACATGTTGATTCTTCTATGGTTTAAGTTAGAGACTTATACTATTTGGGTCATATGCTAGTTCTTCTTTATTTGTAATAAGACATTAATCAATTGCAAAAGAATATTTTGATGTTTTTGTCACATTTCGATTGATAATATTCAATTCATAACCATTTATATAATGTAGAAAGACGCTATTACATGTGTTTTAGGCTCTTCAACTATGAAGAAGTTTTAACAATTTCTTCCGTATGAGATGAGAGCGATTGCTTATATCATTTTTTTCTAGGGAGAAAATCACACCTCCATTTAAATTTCTTTTTTGGAATATGAATTATCTTCGACCAAAAATTCGGATAGCTTTGGCATGGTTATATCCACGCCAGTAGCTTGTGAAGAAAAGTTCTAAAATCGGTCTGGTGAATCTAGAATAGTCAAAAAAATTTCTTATGATAGGTTACTGGTTGTGAATCGTCTTTAAAATCAAATATTTCAGAATGACAACCTCCTTGTGGTCAAATAAGTAAAAATGAATTATGATTTTTCCATAAAGTTGTTCTTGTTCATCTTCTCAAAAAATTCTTTTGACTTAACATCAAAAACCAAGTTGGTGGTTTATCATGTCTTCGTTTCTATGTATTTGGCTTTTGTTCATCGTGTGTGCAAATTGCAAATCGAATAATTATAGAATGAAAAAGTTATAAGAAAAACAAAAAAATTTGACCAATTGCTATTTTGGTTTATTACTGACATTTATTAGTATACATTACTTCCACATCAATACATCCCACATATTTTTAGCAAAAAAAAAAAAAAGAAACACCAAACGCAAAGTACATATCAAACCACACGATGATCTTGAACCCCAAAATTAAGGGTCAGTGTCTCTGATTTGGAACATGTCCGGGTTGTTGTCGACGATTTCGTACATGTGAATGGGCTTGAAGCTGGCAAAATCATTGGGGAGTGCGATGGGATCGAGGTGTGATGGTTTGATGAAAAGAAGAAGATGAGGATCTTCGTTAGATCGTCTCCAGCCAAGTGTAAGGAGATAACGCTCGAGCTGTGGGTAAGAGGTTATGACATCGTTACTTGGAGTGTAAACCAGAACCTTTGGCTTTGTATCTTCATCGGTGTGGATTACAGCTTCAGGATTCTCTACACGCGAAACACCATCCTTGTTGAACTTCCACACTGCCGACATCTCCAAATCTTGATTCTTTTAGAAATATTCAAGTGTTCTTGGGATAGTCCTACAGCTTATTAGAGGAGATGTGGATATATATAAATGCAAACTCACTTAATTTATATTTTATTGAGTGAATAGATTAACGGTCTGCGTGGTACATGTATTCTAATAAAATATTAGGATTTTTTTTTTGTCATCTAAATTGGATAAACCGGTCTTAAGAAGGGCCCAGAAAATTTCGAACAACAGAGCAACATAAACCAGAAGGAGAGACAAAGCCAAAAACAGAGACAATAACCAGAAGCCTTAAACAGAGGCTAAGAACTGTTCATTACGGAAAAGCTGAGAGAGCCAAGCCGGTGGTCCCGCTGCCACATACGAAGACAATCAAACTTGATTGGTTACACTTTTCGCTATAACCGAACACTTCTATTTGCTTGAGGGTCTTCAACCAAAAGTCTCCAATTAACTAAACCATTTAAAGCTGATCAAATATTAGGATATTCAAATTGATAGAAATTCTATAAAATAATACAAAAACATCATTCCAAATATACCACAAACATAAAAATATAATTGATTTAATTTCTTTTAAATCATACTTTTTTGTTTGGGTTTATGATTTCAGTTTGAGGATTTATTTTTTAGGGTTTTGTGTTTGATTTAAAATGTTTGAAGTTAGTCTGACTCTTAGTATAGTAGTATATTTGGCAAAAAGAGTTTGTAGTGGTAATTTTATACGAACAAATTTAATAGTAATTTTGAAATAATAGTAACTAGCATGTATACATTGATTTTGCTTTGTTTGTGGAGATCAAATCTAACAATAAAACGTACATGTACTTTCAATTAGGAATTATGAGACTCGTTTATCTAAAAATTTGAATGGACTCAAACAAATGTGATGTCAATATCAAAGATGAAAAAATAACTAAATTGGTATTGACTATTGATATTACTCTGCTCTAATGCTTTATACTGAGTATTTATATTTGCTATTTGCCATTATCCGAGTATTTTCCTTGTAATTTTGGTATATTTTCATGATTGTAGGTGTTCGTGTCGTTCTAGAGAAAAATGATGATTTCATACGGTTTTAGGTGCGAAATGGCCAAATATGAAGATGGAGGGATCGTTCTATCAAGAGAAGGATCGAGCTGTGCGTGACGTGAGAAGAGATCGATTTATCACTACCTGGATCGATCGTTCCAAAATCCCTGGAATTTTATGTGATAATTGAGCGATCGTTATTTCTCTGAGAGGGGTCGACCTCCATGAAGACAAATCGATCGATCCCTGTGGCCGAGAATGAATGAAGATTTTCCAAAATTACGAATTTTCCCTCAAGACTTATCACAATTTTTTTTTCTTTATTTTTTTGAACTATAAAAGCCTTAGGCTTGGTGTTATCTTATTTTTACGCCTATTTTATTTTCTTCAGAGCTTTTACATAGAGACGAATTCCAAACCTTGTATTTTGGAGAAGAATTTAAAACTCTGTCTTTTTATTTATACAATTTGGTTTTTGTCCATTGATTTCAATCATGCAATCTTTAATTATGCTTTTTGTTTCTGTTTCCATGTCTTAGTAGTTCACTAGTTAGGTTTTAGGGTTTCCCAGGAAAAGCATGATTGATAGTTATGGTTTTACATAATGGATTGAATTTGTTAGGTTATTAGTCTAGACTAGGTTTTAATGATTGAATTAGATTGACCATCTATTTCATTGATATTTGATTGATAAACGAAAAGAGATTTGGTTTTGAGATTTGATCCAGTCTAGATGAGTAGATGTTCTTGCTTGCGACAGTATTGTCCTGAATTTCTATGAACTTATTGAATCTGAACTTAATGCTTGATTGAATTATCTAAATACGGAAAGAGTTTGTCTTTAGTAACTCAAACATAAGGTTTAACACTTCGAGAGGATATTAATCTATTGTTGTCTTTCATGTTGAGAATTATTTCTAAAGTAAAATCTTGCATGTTAACAAGAGCTTCAAACTTAAATATTTGTGGAATTTCCTATTGCTTTACGCTTTTATTTATTGATTTTAACTTTTTTTATTTACTATTATTGCTTAATATCAGTGACAAACACTTTTTATTCTGTTTTAGCTTAATTCGACAATAAAATTGAAAGTCGTGTTTTTTGTCTCTGTGGAATTCGACCATAACTGTACTATTTAGATTTGTTCTCTGCATTGTAGATTTATGATTAAAATCATGAGCCTATCAGATTTTTGGCGCCATTGCCGAGGACCAATTGTGCCTTAAAAGTTTTCTATAGAGTTTAGTTTAAGATCTTTTATTTTACAGTAGTCATCGCGTTTCTTTCTTCTTGATTTTGTTTTTGCAGGTGCATGACCAGAATATCTGACAAGTCCAAAGAATTGCTCAACCTTAGTAATGCAGAACTCTCAAAGTTAGAACGCTCAAACCGGAAAGCAAAGAAGAACGCAAGCTCATCCAACTCAATGAGAGATAACATTAATATTAACAATCCAGTATTACCCGGCGGTCCGAACAACTAGCCCCTCCTCAAGGAGCGAACAACTTGAATCCTCCTCAAGGGGGTTACACCAGCTACTCAACCCACCAGGAGGAGAAAATGGCAATCAAATGCCACAAGAACAACAAGCAACTGGTAATGGTAATCAGGTTGGGAAAAACTACACCCTTGTAGGAGATCCACAAGGATTTGCCAACAATCACCCAGCTCAAAACAATGTACTAGTTGGAGACTTCAACAACCCTGAAGCTTTCCTTGCTAATAGGAATGCCCTTCAGGCCTTAACCCTCGTCTGCCTCAACGTCAAGACCATCAGTTCCCGTTTCAGCTCATCCAGTTGATTGCCATAATCAGTTCCATGGTCTACCTACTGAGAACCCTATGGATCACATCGATGGTTTTGAAGACCTATGCACTACTGTTCAAATCAATGGATTTTCTAAACACTTCATGATATGCAAGCTCTTTAATCACTCTCTTGCTAATAGAGCTCCTAGGTGGTTGAAATTTCTATCCGCAAACTCTATTGAAACTTGGGATGACTGCAAATCCAAGTTTCTAGGCCACTTCCACCACTACAAGGACCAACAATCTTCGAAGCAAAATATCTCAGTTTTAGCAAGGTTCTATAAAGTCTTTTTTCGAAGCATGGGACATATTCAAGGTGTACCTTCGCGATTCCCCCTACCATGGCTTCTCTAAGCTGGATTTCCTCAACACCTTTTGCAAAGGTATTGATCAGAGGTATCAACATGAAGCATATTAGTTGACAGAAAATCTTGATGTAAGAAACAACAACCATTGTCCTGATTATGATAGAAGAGGAATATCATCAAGTTCAGAAGCCTCTGAACTTGTAGAGGTAAAAGGACTGCTTACTCAGCTTCTCAAGAGCCAAAATCAGAAACATGTCAGTTTCGCTGAAGATGTAGAAAGATTGAAGCGGATTTCTTTGCTTTCCAAGAACCTATGGTTGAACCTGAAAATGTGGAAGAAAATGTGAGCTATGTCAATAGCCAGGGTCAGAGAGTGTATAATCAAGGATACAATCCATGATTTAACAAGGTTATTCTCTTCGGGAGAAGCACTAATGTGGTGAATCCCCAAGACCAAGTGTATACAACTCAACAAAAGACTTTTGTGCAGAATACTAGGAAACCCTTTGGTCAGAATTCAAGTGGAATTAGTTTTCAAGGAAACCATAATAGGGGTTTTGTGCACAATTCCAACTCAAGAGGTTTTCAACACCCATCTCAACCTTCGTTTCAACAGCCATCTCAACCTCTGTTTCAACAAGTGGCTCCACCTGAAGCTCAACAAGAAAACAAGATGGAAGCCATACTCAAAAAATCTTGTAAAGTCAGCAACAATCTGAAAGGAACATCAACGTCAAGATGGATAGTATGTACAATGATTTAAACCAAAATTTTGAAGCTTTATCTACACATTACAAATATTTAGATACTCATATTTCTCAAACCTCTGAAGCTGTCAAAATACCAACTGGGTTTCTCCCAGGGAAATATGATAAAAATCACAAGAAACAAGAATATGTGAAGGCTATTACATTAAGAAGCAGAAAATATTTACCCACAAATAAAGGAAAAGAACATCTTGAGGAAGTTCTGGTTGAAGAAGTTGATGAATCTGCAGAAAATACAGATCTGGAGAAGTCCAGAGAAATTCCAAAAAAAGATCGATCATTCCCCTAGGGGATCGATGATCCAAATGATCATGTAGAAAGAGACCGATCGGTCCCTAAGGGATCGTTCGATCCTGTGTTGCAGAAAAATCCAGAAATTCAAGACCAATCGTTCCCTGGTTCAGGAATGACATATCGCACGGACATGAACTCAAAAACTCAAGAGATCAATCGATATCTGTAGAGATCGATCGATCCCCCTTCCTAGACTGCTTCTACTCCAACAAGGGTTTACAAACCCAAACTTCCATACCCAGTTCAATTCGAGAAGTCTAGAAAATATCTAGAGGATGCAAAGTGTAAGGAACTAAATATCAGATTACCAATGTTTTCCAGATGATTCCGTCTGTAAGGAAATATGTCAAAAGCATGTTCACAAGTAAGCTCAACTTAGAAGAAGGTGCAATGATTATCAAAAAATAATGTAGTTCAATCTTATAGAACCGCATTCCTAAGAAGCTTGGGGATCCAAGAAGTTTTGTCATATCAGGGGAAATTGGAGACATCACTTTTGCTAGATCTCTCTGCGATTTGGGATCTAGTGTACATCTTATTCCTTTCTCAATAGCTAAGAGGTTGGGTATGAAAGACATCAAAGGGACGAAGATCTCATTGGTTTTAGATGATCGTCCTGTGAAGTATCCCATTGGAGTTCTTGAGAACCTATCTGTGAAGATTGGGACAGCCTTTGTGCCAACCGCTTTCGTGGTTCTGGAGCGTGGAGAAGAATCAAAAGACCCACTTATCTTGGGAAGACCCTTTTTGACAACTACTGATGCTATCATTATTTTGAAGAAAGGCAAGATCGATCTTCACTTTTGAAACAAGGTGATGAAGTTCAACCTAAAAAATTCTTGAAGAAACCATCTTTAGATGCCAAATCTTTCTAGGTTAATACAGTTACAGAGGCTGTAGAGGGAGCTGCTGATGACTTTCTCTTTGATGATCATTTAGAGATTGCTTTGACTAACGCTACTAATGAATTTATTACGCTTAGTGATGATATTTCAAGATATATCAGGATGCTTGACTCTAGCAGGACGACTAGGGAGATGACTGCCGACCATGTGGCAATAGTGGAGAGAACTGCCAAGTCTCCACCTAAACTGTACCCTGCACCCATTGAAAATCCATGGAGTAAGCTAAAAGCCCCAAAGTTGGAACTTAAAACCCTCAATGCGGGGCTAAGGTATGCGTTTCTAGGTCTTAATTCCATATATCATGTGATTATTAATACTGATTTGAACAACATAGAGATTGCTTTGCTTCTTTGTCAATTGAGAAAGTATCATAGAGCTTTAGGATATACTATAGATTATATCACAGGGATTTCACTGGATTTCTACATGCATAGGATAATTATGAACTCTGTCTATTTAGAGAGATACGAATCCTGAACCTTGTATTTTGGAAAATAATTATGAACTCTGTCTTTTTATTTATACAATTTGGTTTTTGTTCATTGATTTTAATTATGTAATCTTTAATTATGCTTTTTAATTATACAATATAGTTTTTGTTCATTGTATTAATCCATGTATTTCTATGTGATATTAATATAATATATGGAAAAAAAAGTTTTTTTCATATGATATAGGGATATAATACTAATTTATATATATAAATTCAACAAAGTTATCAAACCTAATTGAACCTGTTAAACCAAAATGATCCATGACTTATAAAATTTTTCATTTCAATCTCTGGTCCGGCTTTCAAAACGTTGGTTAACTCTAATTTATTGTTGGCCCTGTAATTGAAAGTGCAAGCAAAATTGGTCGAGTCCAGTTTGATAAATTTCAAAGTAGCTTTTGGTACAGCTCGATGTTTGGTTTATGTAGTGTTCCTTCTTGTTTTTTGACAAAGAATAACTAAAAATGCTATAAAAAAAAAAACAAGAAAAACTGTAAATGATTAGAAAAGCAATATTTACTAAAAAAACCCTTTTTGTTTGTCAAGACAAAAGCAAAGCATCTGAGTAAAAACTAAATGACCATGTTAAAAACTCATCAAACCAAACCAAACCAAACCCAAAGCACACAGAAAATAAACAAAACAAACAGTTAAAGTGATTTAAAAGGTCTCATAGCTTTCTTTGGATTGCTCTCACAAGGATCTCACCTTTTCCATTCAGCTTTGGTCGATTTATCTGAAATTAACACCAACAAAATTGGTTTAAATGTCAACAAGTTTGAAACTTTTAACAGACCTGTGTATAAAGCTTTAAACTTCTTACCACCAGTGTCCTTGGACGACGAAAAAGATCTGTCACTGTTCATTGATCCTTTAATAGTTGAAGCTATGAGAAGTCTGTGGGCTCTTGGTGACATTGTACTTAGCTTACCATTTGCTGCAGGAGGAGGAAGAGAATGGCGCCGTGTTGTCCCGTTTTTCTCTAGCTTCTCTTGAGCAACTCTTGGAGACCCTTGTCCTCTTACTCTTGCCTTTGCAGATGCAGTTGGTGCCATATAGCTTGGGATTTTTCGCCCACTTTGTGTAAGCCCATCTTCTTGATGATGATTCTCAATCTTTGCAGGTAGGGAAGCTCTTCTATCACTTGGCTTTGTGTTTTCAGAACTGATAATCTGCACCTCTGGCTCTTGGATCTCTTCTTCAGCTTTATCAATGGTCTCTGCAGTTCTGAGTTCCTTACTGTCCGGATTATCCAGAATATGTGAATTCTCATCTTTATCGAAATCATCCTCTTTCGAAGCTGTTTGAGGGATCTTATTATCTTCCGAAGCTGAAACCATATCACCAGTCAATTCTTTCTTCATTGAATCTGCAATCTCTTTCTTCTTCTCAGCGGATTTGCTGGTAGCTTTCTCTATCCCATTAGGAAGTGAAGCCTTTTTAAAACTAATTCTTGGCTTCTCATCTCTAACCTCCAAAGAAGACCCTTCCTTTATGGCGCTTGTACTTTTCCTTGAACTCTGCTTAGACTTATCAATCTCAATTCTAGAAAGCTCTTTACCAAGTGTGGAAGCCTTCCTCACAGTTCGCTTAGGCTTTTCGGTTTCAGTTGTGGAACGACTACTAGAACTGTTTGAACCACCACCTAATGGTTTCTTGATACCTCTCTTGAGTTTCACCTTTTCCGTTTCAACTGCTTGAAAACTCCGCTTCTTTGTCTGAGATTTTGGAACCAGATTCTTAACCGCCAGTGGACCAGGAGCCCAAACTTGTGACTGTGTCCAGCGTTCAAGCCACACTGTGGCTGAGTTAGGATCCTCAGGACCATATTGAATCTTCAGAGGCAATGCCATTGGTGACGAACCCATTAGCTGAAAAAGTCAGGGAAACAAACTATCAAGAGCGCGTCTGTAGAATTATTTAGCAAAGTTTTCAATGTTACCTTATCAATCATGGACAGCTTTGTGGGATTTTCCATCCAACTACATGTGCTTCCTTGCAGAGTTTCAGAATTCTCGGATTCCTAATAGATGGCATGAATCAGAGACAAGATCGAGCAACAGTTAACCATAACCTAGCAACATTAAATACCGTATTTGTTTTCAGAAGTTGAACCCCGGTTTCTAAAGATCTAGCTATCTTCGCGCGAGTAAGAGCTTGTAGCTTCACAATTCCCCAAATGCATGAGTACGTAGCAACAGCTTGTCTTCTAACTAAGTAACCACGGACAACTGATTGCAGCTTTATAATACCTTTAAGGGTTTGAAATTCTTCACGAGCCTTCACAAGTTTAACAAAACACAGTATCAGCATCGTAAGAGCCGAAATCTCAGTACTAAGATGACAAATTCACCTGACGAGCTCTGAAAGCAGCCTGAACCTTTGTAGCAGCTTCTTCAAGCTTGAGTTCTTCTGTGTCATTATTCGCAATTGGCTCATGGGTTTCAATGTCTTGGCTTGGCTGCTTCTGAGCTATTACGACATCTGTAACTGTTACAATCTGAGTAGCTGCAACTACTACCGGAGGATCGGCAGGTAAGTCTAAGACATTATTATCCTTCACTTTCACCACAATCTCTTCTTTCTTTGCGTATCTCTATCAAATATGAACAATGTTTACAATCACTATTAAGTTTTGAGAAAGAAAAACACAAACTTTCCTCAAAAAACTCATACCAATTTCTCGCTTCCTTTGTCCAAACTCGATTTAGATGACTTCTTACCAAGAAGAGACTTGATCCATTTACCAGGACTTGGAGTCTTTCCCATTTTCTAGTGTCTACAATTAGAAAGTTTGCTACAAAACTATAAACCTGCATAAGCAAGAACACATTTTGTAAAAATTAGCACAAGCTAAGGTACTCGAAGCTGAAACCTACTCCATATATAGAATAAAAAATCTGTAAACAGAAACCCTATAGAACATTAACGGGACACAAATTAGAGAGATTAACCCTAACAGTCAGAAACAAGATGAAGCTGAGATTATACAAAAAGAAAAAGCTGAGATTTTGACGATAATATACCAAAACCCCATGTAGATTTAACACAGAAACAAGCGGGAAAATGAACCCTAAATATTGTATAAACAGATATTAAAAACCCAAAACGTTTTTTTTTACTTAACAAACTAAAGCTACAAAATCTAAAGGAGATATACGTTGGTAAATGAAATCAAAGAGAGTAAGAAGATGGAGAAGCATTAAGTAATCAGATCTGGGTATAAATCAAAATCTGAAACTGTTTTTTTTTCTTCTTTTTTTGTGTGTGAGGGTTTTCCTAAAATGGGTAAATGAAAAAGGAAACTTGAAAGATGTAAACCTTAAATGGAGTCTCTAATGTTGATGAATAGTCTCTATTTGTTGTTAAAAATGGTCTCTTTTTGTTTAGGCTTCTCGCCGGAGAAGTGACCTAAAAGACCAAAAGTTGTTACAGTGACAATTACACTCTTCACTGTTTGTAATGTGAGAAAGACGGAACTGAAACCATGTCGTTTAAGCTGTTTTTGTTGAACTTCTCATAATGGGTCTTGTTAATGGGCTATTGGTGGTATGTGCCCATTTGACTAGATTGTATGATATCTATNCCCCCCCCCCCCCCCAAATAGCCCTGCCATATTTCCCCAAATCTAAAATTCGGGCGAATTTGACCCAAAAAAACCTGAACCAAACTCGATCCAAAAATTTCAATTATCCAAATGGGCTTATGCTACTATCTTTCAGGTACTCAATCCAATACTCAATTGGATACCCAAAAAACTGAAATAATGCAGTAAACTAGAAAATACAGTTCTCAATTTGAACTTGTATATGAATTTTAGAATTTAAATAAAAAATAATATTGTCCATTCAACTTCTATCCTAAAATATAGCAGCAATTTTTTTTTCAAAATGACTTTGTGTTGTTATTTAGAACATATAATAGTTTGTGATTGCACAAAGTTAAAAACTATATTAAGATTTTATTGAATTTCATATATTTTCACAATTTTGGATAATTTTATAGATTTTAGATAATTTAATTAATTTTTGGTACATGTAAGACTTCGTTATCCAAACTTATTGAAATCCAAGAAATTTCATATATAAATCGATTTTCATAGAGTTGGTCTGATACAACTCGAACTCAAACCTGACTCGAAAATTTTTGGGTCTTATATAAATAGTAAAATCTTATATTTAAAAAGTCCGACTCAAAAATCTTAATGCACAACCCTAATTTTAAACAACATTTAAACTCTACCTAAAAAACTTGAATCTAGATACCTAAAGTTATTATTAGGGTCTAATACCACTAAATTATAAGTTACTTGGCGATGTATCTAAGTTTAGTTAGACCATCTTTAGTAGTAGGATCTTATTATTGGTTCTAATAATTATTTTAATCATTATTTACTAATGATTAAAAAATTAAAGACTTGCTTGATTTTAGTGCCTCCAATGGTAGGACCACTAATGTGATTCTTAAGAAGTAAAAATTAATTTTATTAATTGAAATATTTGAACATAAATTTTGCCTAATTAATTTTTAAGCAATTTTATATTTTACGAAACTAACAAATTATTGCATTACATAGTTTTTTAAAAAAATATGTCATCCATAAAAGCATAGTAAAAAATACAAATTACAAATTACAAATGGAAAAATGTTTAATTATAATTTTGATTTGTGTCAAACTTTTTCCATATATTCTCAACCAAATCCTCTTTCAATTGTTGATGTAAGGTGTGATCATGAACTTGAAATCGATTGTTCATCAGATTGTCAATATTTGAAGGCATATCCGTAGAGAATGTTAAATCGACTTGCGAAGTTTGGCTTGAGTATACTTGTGTGAATTCCGAGATATCAAACTGAGTGTAGTGATCTTGTCCGTCTTCTACTATCATATTGTGCAGTATGATACACGCTCTCATGATCTTCCACACCTTTACAGGGTTGAAAAAAGGGATCCATGAAAGAAATTATTTATGATTTTTTGTTAAGTTTAAAGTTTCAGATGAGTGAGGAAGGGTTTACGTTTTAGTCCAGTTTAATAGAGTAGATGGTCTACAATTTTAGTTGTTATCTAGTATTCAGTGTTACTTAAATCAAACATTAACACCGTGACAACCAAAATTTTGTGAGAACAACCTAATGAATGAGCTCACAAACCATTACTAATGAATGAATTCACTAAACAATAAGCAGATTATGAATCCTTTCACAAGACTAATCAAATAATTCACAAAGAATTCACACAACTATCACAAAGAATTCATAAAACAAGCAACGACTTATGAACCTTTGGCATAGCTAATCTTAATTCTAAACTATCACAAAGAATTCACCAAAACAAACAACAAATTATGAATTCTTTCACAAAAATAATCAAAGAACTCACAAAGAATTCACAAAACTATCAAAGATATTTCAAAAAACAAGCAACAAATTAATCATTTTCCAAATACCTAATCATTTTTCTAAATTAATCACAAACTAATTTACCTGGTTTGTTGATAATAACTTGAACCAGATCCGAGCTCCTCCATCTTTTGCTTTCTTCTTCTTCTTTTTTTTGCTAAAATTGAGAAACAGAACATGCAAAGCTTCAAAAATTCACATCTTCGAAGCAAACAAAACAATCAAATAAAAAAACATCTAAATTGATTACATTATACTTCCCAACATTCATATACCTAAACCCAAAATCAAATATAAAAATTCATCCAACAACTAAATTAACCACCATAAAACGCAAATAGGAAGTTAGGAGATGACTTATCTTGATTTCGTTGGCACACTCCGATGGACTTGAGCACGAGAATCTCCGGAAACCCAACCGCTGATTTCGCTAAAATCGCATATCGAATCGCCTCGAAGCTTCATTTCTCTCGTCTCTCGTATTATTTTTTGGCCCATCACGGGCTGCCGCGTAGCGGTCTTGATGCGTTTACAAAAACACAAACAAAGAACCGACCCTATAAAGTTAAACACGGGGTGGGCTTAAAATTATTAAATCGGGTTTAAGAACCTCCAATTTTTTGCGTTTGAGGTGGTCTTAAGTTGATTGTTTGAAACTTTAATTTTTATTTTTTTTATATTTTGGTGGTAAAAATTAGACTTCTAGGAAAATGGTTGTTACGTTTTCTGTTAAGTTTTTGAAAGGTCGTTGTTTCTATTTTGTTTGGACATAGGACCAGCGGTTTTCATAACATATGCGCCATTTTATTTAGTCATGTCATGTGTGGGAGTGTAAATTCCCCCGGGTCGGATTATCGGGATTTGACCCGACTTTAAGCACTAAATGGGCTTCCCCGGGCCCACTTGCGGAAGACGGAGAGCTTGTAAGCCCACTAGGAAAGAAAGCCCACTAAGCGGGTGAGCCCGCAAAGAGAGGAAAGCCCACTAAGCGGGTGAGCTCGCGACGAGAGCTGAACTCGCTAGGAGAGCTGAACTCACCTGGAGAACTGAACTGACCAAGAGAGCTGAGAGCTCGCGAGGAGAGCTGAACTTACCTGGAGAACTGAACCCACCAGGAGAGCTGAGAGCTCGCGAGGAGAGCTGAACTCACCTGGAGAACTGAACTCACCAGGAGAGCTGAGAGCTCGCGAAGAGAGCTGAGAGGTCGCGAGGATAGCTGAACCGGCACGCGCATAAGTGGTCAACACCTCCAAGTTGACCGCCGAAAATCTTGCCTCATTTATGATGAGATCGGCGGTTACGAAAGAGAATTCAAAGGGAGAATCTGCGCCATAAATGCTCATTTAACCTATTAAAGGAGAGCTAGGACTATAAATATGGAGGTGGAGGCTCAAAGAAAGGGGTTGGAAAATTTTCATTTGTAAAACTAGAGAGAATATTGTCACTCAGAGATTGATTAATAAAACACATATTTTCAGCAAACTTTCTGCAAATTTTCGATAATTTTGGTGTGAGAGATTCAGCTTTCACATTTTGGCGCCGTCTGTGGGGAGAGAAGTCAAATACTCCGGCGAAATCATTGAAGAACACTAACTCTGCCCAGAAAAAGAATAGAGACACCATCAAATTCTCAAATTGGAAATCAGCATGCTGATGCAGCCAACCAGGTGGCCTCGGTGGTGAATCAGGACTCCCTAGTGGAGCTGAAGCTGATGCTGGCGACGCTGGTGGCATCTGCTGAAAAGCAGAAAGAATCAAGCGATACATCATCGCTCGTTTCAATAGCCACTAAGAGCATGTGACAACCCGGCTCGTGACCCTAACGAATGTCCAGTCCGATCTGGAGGTTCGCTTAGGAGCCTTGACGAACCCGATTGGGAGAACCGCGCTGATGGTCCTGACCTCAATGAACCCAGGAGATGGTGGGAATGGAGGTACCAGCAATCTGGATGAGAACCGAAGAGCTGACAATTCTCCGAACCCGAATCGGAGAGCTAGTGACCCTACGGGTCCGAGCTGGCGAGGCGAAAGCTCGCTGGATGCAAGCAGGAGAGATGACGCTCCTGCTGATCCAAACCGGAGAGCTGACGCCCCTACGGGTCCGAACCGGGGAGCCGGAAATCCTAGTGATCCGAACCGGAGAGCTGACGCTCTCGTTGACGCTTCCGCTGACGCTCCCGCTGATCCGAACCAGAGAGATGACGCTCCTACGGGTCCGAACCGGGGAGCTGACAATCCTACTAATTTGGAGAGCTGACGCTCCTGCTGATATAAACCGAAGAGCTGACGCTCCTACGGGTCCAAACAAGTGAGCCGGCAATCCTACCGAACTAAACCAGAGAGCTGACGCCCCTACGGATCCGAACTGGATAGTTGGCAATCCTGTTGATCTGAACCGACGAGTTGATGCCTCTACACGTCCGAACTGGCAAAGCGACGATTCGCTAGATGCGAATCAGAGAGCTGGAAATTAAAGAATTCCGGGAGACACTAGAGAGCTGCATACTCTAAGCTCCGTAAGGATGGATGTCGACAACCTGGGAAGGGGATTGCATGGACAAAGAGATCGCGAGTACGATGCGCTCCGAAGATCTATTGATAAGGCGAATGCTGAACTTCTCGCAGTGACATCAAAGGTCCACCGAGTCGCCAGCGCGGCCCCGAAGATTGATCTTGTGATTGCGGAGACAAAGAGGACTCCTTTCACTACATGTATTGTGAATGCGCGGTTCATAGACACCAGCAAGCTGAGACTCCCTATTTACAAGGGGAAGTCGGACCCAAAGGCGCACATGACATCCTTCAGGATTGCCGCCACCCGAACACACTTTAGTGAAGAGGAGAAAGATGCAAGGTACTGTATACTCTTCATCGAAAACCTGACAAGATCAGCTCTCGAGTGGTTTCCCCATCTCGAGGGGGATTCAATTGACAATTTCACACAACTCTCGACGGCATTCCTGAAGCACTATTCCATTTTCATGGACAAAGGAACCTCGGATGCGACCTCTGGAATTTAAGTCAAGGTCCAAATGAATCACTTAGAAGTTTTATTGAGCTGTTCAAGGCCGTCAAAGCAAAGGTGTCTGGTGTAAGTGAGTCGACAATACTTGCTGCACTCAAACACGGGCTCTGGCATAAGTCCCCTTTCCGTTTCGACTTGACAATCCACAAGCCGAAAACGATTGAGGACGCACTTCATTGCTCCACGAAATGGATGATTGCTGAAGAGGAAAAGGTTGCTCTTTCCAAGAAGTTTAAGGCTGTAAAAGGAGCTTCCGAACCTACATTTATGCCGAAAAATTTTGAGAAAAAGGAGGGCAAAGAATTCCGAGGAGGATCTAAAGGCTCTCACTCGTACAATGTGGAGAAAGGAGGGCAAAAACAGGAGAGCAAAGACGGACCGCGCATGCTGGGACGCGACCTGGATTCTTACTGCGGGTTACACAAGTGCAATGGCCACGCCACGCACGAGTGTTTCAAGTTAAAGAATTTCCTCAGTAAGAAGTTCGCCAAAGGAGAGCTGAAAGGAGGAATCGACCTTGAAGCAATCGTTCGTGAGATGAAAGCCCCATATGAGAACATAGAGGCCCCTGCGGGGAAAAGGGCTCGGACTCCGGAACGAGGAGGAACCGCAAAGGCTCCTCAAAAGAAGCGCATAGACTTCATCATGGGGGGATCAAGAAATTGTCGAGAATCAGTTTTTTCGGTGAAGTCATATGTGAGAAAAGCAGAATTCAGCAAAGTAAGACACACTCCATATCCCGGAAGTGAGATAAGCTTTACTGAACAAGACGCCTCTCACCTAAACTTACCACACGATGACGTTCTAGTCGTCGAACTCGACGTCGGTGCAAACTGCGAGGTATCGCGAGTTTTGATTGACACCGAAAGCACCGTCAATGTCATGTTCCTAGAGACGCTCAAACGAATGGGACTCGACAGTTCAGAAGTAAGGGGTCCTCTAACTCCCTTAACAGGATTTAGCGGAACGATGAAAATGTCGCTCAGCACTATAAAACTTCTAGTGTCTACACAAGGGGTCCATAAGCTCGTTGAATTTACCGTGGTGGATCGACCGGCAGCTTACAATCTCATTTTAGGAACTCCTTGGCTCCACGAAATGAGGGCTGGCTCGTCCACGTATCACCAGTGCGTCAAGTTTCCAACCAAAGGTGGTGTAGGATTGCTCCACGGAAGTCAAAAGAACTCCCGAATATGCTACATGGCTGGCGTCAAGTCCAGGGTTCAATAGCAACTAAAGGGCTCAGATTTCTCTTCCGAAAAAGAAAATCTGAGTCCAAAATCCGGTGATGACCAAATAGCCCCAAGTCCGGAGGGCAGTGATAAACAAGATTTTCTCTATTTCCTATCTAGCAAGTAATCCTAGACTACTTGAATGTCGATGTAGTACTTAGGTGCCAAATCTAGTTCATGAGCAATTAACTCATTAACTCTATAAGAATCAAGTTTAGTCTAAGCAATTTAAAGTTGGGAGTGATTTTCGATTAAAACGTGCTATAATTGAAATCCGATGATTGAATAAGTAAAAACGAGATTAAAGGTAAAACGAAGTATGCAATGATAAAAAGGTTAAAAAAACGGGCCAAGGCAATGACTCGAGTGATCAAATGGTTTCCTAAGACGCTCAATGCTAATATTTAACAGCTAATCTTTGGTCTAACACTTATAGACTAATCCACTCTCGTAGTACTAATCTTTTTCCTAACTATGCGACTAATATAATCTCTTGACTAAACAACAAGATTAAGAAACATTAAGGTCTAATTTATGCTTAACCACTAAAGTAACTAACACAATCTCTTGGCTAGGCCTCATTTAGCATACATCGATTGATTCAGGAATTCTATCGAACACCTTTCGGGCGATAATTTTCCTATGATCTAGATTCAATTGATCAGGTTAATTCTAGCGTTAAGAACATCTACTGCATGAGGAATAAAGGATTATAAGACCTAAACATCTAAATTCACCATCTAATCACCCTAATCTACCTAGCCCATTTGCTTATCGGAACTACTCACTACTCATGAAGAAAACACAAATTCTCATATTAGAACTATGTTTTCTCATGAAAGAAATCGAACAAACAAGAATTAAGAATAAGAATTGGAAAAACTTAATCAAATTAAACTTCAAGGTAGAACAAAGGTTTTTACATAGAGTTTTTTTTACAATAAAAGATGGAATGAATACAAACTAGGTCTTTCAAGTGTTTAAAACAAAAGTCATTTTTTCCCTTTATTTCGTCGATATCGGCCAAACTGACCGGTACAAATGGCCGATATCGATATCGGTTGTGTGCAACTGGTATACACTAGCCGATACACCTGTATCGGGCCAGGTGTACCGGTTAGTAATGCCCGGTCTCGCTCTTAAGCATCCATATCGGTTGGTTCCAACCGATATGGGTGTATCGGTTGAAACATGTCGGCCATGATTTTTGGTGGTTGTATCGGCCTACTCCCACCGGTACGGGTGGCCGATATCAGTGCCTGGTTTTCCTCCTTAAGCTCCTTTTGACTTCTTTCTTCTTGGTTTTGCTCCGGTTCAGCTCAATCTTTCTTAGGCACCTGAAATATGCAATAGAATGCAAAATGCAACCTAAACTATTC